>KZ308873.1:214412-263570 GCA_000376725.2 Ladona fulva
TTCCGAAGCTCCTTCGATGTTTGCCCAATGGGAAGAAGCTTGATGCGTGGGAGGCAATAGAAATAATGTGTGCGAAAAATCTAACAAATGAAATAACGTTCATGTCTCCTTCCCCTCTCCTTAACCTCCCCTCTAAAATTTGTAAAGGTATATAAAGAGTGTGCATTTCCTGTATCAGTGACCCGATGATGGCGAGTAGCCGAAACTAGTCGTCCAAATATATTGTGTGGAAAATTACGAAGTCTTTCCTTATTCTCTTCATCATCATTATTATTTACAAATTTCCACTGAAGATATAAGAACGATAGCGATTTTTACATGGATGTTTTCAGCTATCAGTTCTTTAGTGATTACTAGTCTTTGATGGACCATTTTTGCTACATTATTACGACTTATTATTTTTATTATAAGTCATTCATGTCAATTTAAAAATGCCCGAGATATTGAAGAGCAATACAAATTTGACGGCTTTACTTCACCTGATAACTTTAAGTAAAATGTGTTCATTAGTAATGTATCTTAGAGGTCAACTGAAGAGAACATATTAACATGGAGTACGGCACAGCTTCATAAGTATTCTAAGGAAGGAAGGATTTTCTGAACGTAACAGCGTGAAAAAAAATTAGGAGCAAAGAAAAGGGGGACAAATTTGAATTGAAATTTTAATACAAGGAAAGGTGTTTTGGTGATTCCGCACGATAAGGCGTGCACCTAGGAAAATTCCCAAGGAGAAACGGACATGAAAAAAGTCTGACGGAACCGGGACCCGATTCCCGGTTTCCCGTTCCGTCAGACTTTTTTCATGTTCGTTTCTCCTTTGAAATTTTAATCGCAATTGTTACGAATTCATAACAAAATCTGCATCCTGACAACGCCGAACAGAGGGAAACCTGGTATTTTTCTTCAAATGTTAATGAAACAATTTGACATGATTACAGCGATTTAACGGTACTGTGCTGATGATAACGATTGCTCGTTGCTTCATGATTAAAGCCTACTTGATGTTTTTTTACCTCCTCTTATCTTAAAAGATAATACATTTCTTATTTTGCTTATACTGCTGTTTAAGAATCACTTCCACTTGGACGTATTTTTGTCCCTGCTATTTGTTTAGCGTTGTTGTAAATCCTGGTATGTATAACTACGAGTTGCCTCCTCTTCATAAAGGTTTTTAAATTTTTACCATTAGTTCTACACGGGTTTAAATGCCACGTGTATACTTATGGGGAAATGCTCGGATTCAAGAATCGCATTGGTTGTCAAGACACGTATAGTTTATAGGCTAAAAATAAAAAAAATGTTCGTCCTTTTGTCTGGATGTTATCTCTATGCATCCGATATCCAACAGTCTAAAACCCTATGACGAATCTCTAAACTTTACATTTCTATCTCACAAGAAAGTACGTGACTTTGATATTAAAATATTGCTTCGATGTGTGCATTAAAACTAATTACTGTCACGGATCACACATATCACGCCGATTCTATCTCTTTTTCTATGCAACTATTCGTTTTTAAAGTATTCTAAGGAGAAAGTCAGATTTAATTTGGTGATTGTCATTAAACATCTAATCCTGAAATGTATCTTATCATTGCAGTTTTCTTTAAATTGAGCCATATTTCAAAATCTGATGAAGCAAAAATCAAAAATCTTAAAGCAAAAAAATCCTTAAATATAGTAGCCATATAGCAAAAATTTTATTTCATATATTATACACTGGTATAACTCTCACTAAAAATAAAATATATTCATTTATCCAAAAACATACATAAGCATGTATAGGAGAAGCCATTGTCATAGGTAGTTACAATTGTACTACTATATAATGAGTAATAACAGCGGTAAGTGTGACTTATCTCCAGCATGGACATATTTTTACACTAATCACAAAGCTTTCACTGCTAGACACCAAAGTGAATATCCACGGAGATGACGCCCCTCACTCCTTTTACCTTGCATTTGACAATTTCAGGACTTAACGTAATAATTATAGATGTTACGTTGCTATCAAGTTTCAGATTGATTAAACAAGGAATTCCAACGCGCCGCACCTTGAAAATCTTATAAAATTTCGGTTCAGAAATCCTTCAGAACCGGTAATCCTGTCACCTGAAGACCTTGTCGTTTCGTAGGCTCTCACAGACGCCTCGGATTGAAAAATCAGGAGACGCGACGCACATTTCACGTTTCGCGCACGAAATTGGTCCCATAAAAGTTCAGCTCCGAGAGTAAACGAGATGGGAAAATGTGAACTGCGGTCTGAAGCGTAACGAGGCCAAGCTAGAGGCAAGTCTAAAACACGCTAAAGGAGGAAATTAGAGGCAGGTCTCTTTGGCCGTAGATGAAATCTCCTGCTCTAATCGTCTTTGCTTCAAAGCCTCATTTTGCCAAGCGGAACCGCACAGACATTCGAGTGTATCGCGCTACATTGGCGTTAATTTCAAACTACAAAAAGATAAGCCAAAATACACTTGTCTATAAGATTCTTTCCCTCTCCTTAAAGATATTTTTACCAGCTGAAGTGGCCGTTGATTCTCAACGGGGAAAATATGAGAATGCATTCAACAAAGGAATTAGTCTTTAGGGGGACGGTTAGTTTACAACCTCAACATTTTAGAATGGTTTCGTTTATTTGATCAAAATTCATTCAATTTTCCTTCTTTTGGTACACGTCTCGATTTCAGCGAATATTCTTTATTATTGAATTTAACAAAATAAACAAACCCTACAAGCGATTAAAGGCAACAGAAATGCATTAGCTCGGATTCAACAATGGAATTAGTCATCAGAGGGACTGATTGTTTACAACCACAACATATTCGTCTATTTTATCGAAATTCTCGCAATTTCTAATTGAAAGCAATATTCCACGGTCAATGTAAGAATATTTATTCGATTTCCCTTCTTTTGGTGCTTGTCTCGATTTCGTATGGCTATTCTTTCTGACTTAATTTCGCAAATGAAATAAACCATGCGAGCGATAAAAGTGAGTTTTACATCCATTTCTTATGGAAAGAGATTTAGACGTCATGAGTCGAACCGGGGACAGTTAGGTGAATAAAAAGTAGCCTAATATCTGTCCGGAGAAGACATTCAACAGTCTTCAGTATGAATGTTGTGCAACATCTGGTTCTCGACTTTTAGGAGTACATGCACACATACAAGTAAAAAGATTCTAATTTATTTATAAGATTAACTCACATTGAGTTTCAGACTATGATCTCCAATGTAAGGTGCAGAAGCCCAGATCATAATTCAGTAGTATTTCATTTAATCTATAATACTAGTGTTTATTCTAGTATACATGCACTCAGAAACTTAGCCAAGGGGTAGTTTTGCGGGTTCAAATCCCCTACGAGAACAGAGCACTACAGAGAACTAACTACAGTAAACGGAAGCATGCGAGAGGATAGCTCTCTCCTCTTGCATTTTCCAAGGATGCTCTCGAGAAGCGAAGGGACTGGATGTCTTGATGAAGAAGTCAGGAAAAGATAGCTAAAATCCTTGGTGTGGAGTGTTTTGTGGTTGTGAAACGTGGAGCTTAAAAAAGGAGAAAATCAAAAGATTGGCGGCCTTCGAGACGTGGGCGTGGCCAAGAATGGAAAATAATTGTTTTGTTGATAAGGGAACAAACGTAGAAGTGGTAGAGATGGTTGTGGAGGAGTGGGATTTAATTCAAGTAATTAAGCGTCTACAGAAGAAATGGGTGGGTCAAATATTTAGAGGAAAGGGATTGCTGAAGACCGTATTCGAGGGTAGAATGCAAAGGGAAAGGAAGAGGGGAAGGCTTAACGCGTTAGACAAAATAAAAGTAAGAGTAAGTTACCTAGAAACGAAAGAAATTTCATCGAATAGAAAACATAAAGGAATATGAGCCTACCAGATAAAAGAACACTTAGGTGTGAGTTTTCCAAATACATTCTCGCCCGTTTCTCTCTTCTTCGTTAATTGTCCTTCCTTCCTTCCAGCTTTATTTAATCTCTAACCGATACTTGCATTTCCTAACCAGTGGGACGGATTTCTACCAAAAAGGCACTATATATAAGTTATGAGCCATCTCGTAATATTAATATTATTAATATTAATATCATTTAAAGTGCTTCGACAACTAAGGTCATTTCGCACGTGAGCCCCCACCAGGAATCGAACCTGGGACCGCTTTCGCCGAAGTCGAACGCGTTGCCCACTTTGCTATCCGGGAGCCCTTGAGCCATCTCGTTTCAACGAGATAGTTCATAACAAAGTTGGAGCGAAAGTGGAAAATTGAGCTCAAGTTTAGTGCCATAGCTTAATTCTCATAACGAATTCAAATCAAGACTAACTTATCACCGCGAGTATTTCCAAAGTATCAGATGTGATCAGATCGTCCAAGAGTGTTCTTTCTTAGAATGTATTGAGTAGGTTAAGCCTTAGTTTGTGCCTTCCTTCTTTTAAAGATTCCCACGTTACGCTATGAAGCATCTGGATAACGCTGACTCATATATCTTAACGGTTCTTGACAAAACAAATTGCCTTTCGCCATATTTTTTCTAGTGTGCTAACGCAGTACTAGTCTACATGGACTCGTACACCGCACATATTCAAGGTGTGGTCTAAGAGGCGTTAACATTTATAACGGGCATTTTCTTCTCTCATGCTTTTCTCTTCACGAAGCATTTTCTTATGTGCTCGACTGATATGTTACGAATGTGCGTGCGCAACTGTGTATTACTCACGAGGGTTACTGAGAAATACTTCTTCGAGTCTATTACCTATGAATGACAAACTACGTATGAGAGTAAGTTCCCCACTAAACAACAGAAATCCCTTGCTCTATTGAAGTCCACATCTTGAACCCAATTTCCCAGCGGAAACTGTAAAGTGAAGTATACATCTACATCTACATAAGTACCCTGCAAGCCGCCTTCCGGCGTGTGGCAGGGGGTGTAAACACCAAGAGTAGAATTACTTTTTTAATTTATTATTATCGCGTATCGTTCGCGGAAAAAAAGAGTCTCTAAAACGACTTGTCCTCGCGTCTATTTCTCTTATTTTACGCTCACTGTCGGATCGGGCAAAGTAGCAGGGGGGTCGCATAATATCAATTACGTCATCCGAAAATGTATTTCCTCTGAATTTATCTAACAATCGCAGCCTAGCTTCTAATCTCCTTTCTTTCAAGGATTCCCAACCTGCGTCTGTGAGCATTTGCGTTACACTTGCTTCTCTATCGTAGCACTTTTTAACAAAACGTATCGCCTTACGCTGCACTTTCTCGAGTTCGCGAGAGTTCGTTTCATCCGCTGGGTCCCATATACTCGCCGCATATTCCAGATGGGGCCTAACTAACGTAAAATAGCATCGCTCTCTAACCTTTTCATCGCATCTACCTACAATACGCTTTATAAAACCGAGCTTTTTAGTTGCTTTACCGCATATTTTTCGAATGTGTGTGCTCCAGTTTAAGTTATTGGTTAGGGTGATTCCAAGATATTCTACTGAGTCGACTACATTTAAATTCGTTCCACTAATTTTGTAAGGGCGGTTCTGACTCAATTGTTTCCTTTCGAAGAAATTTACTACAGAGCATTTATCTACATTAAGATCTAGCTGCCATTTTTCGCACCACATTTGTATATGAGCTAAGTCGTTTGAGAGTGAAGCACTATCTTCCTCACTTGATATTTCTCTATATATTACCGAATCATCCGCAAATATCCTCACATTGCTATCGATCTTGTCGCTTAGGTCATTGATATAAATGAGGAAGAGTAAAGGTCCGATTACGCTGCCTTGGGGTACGCCTGAAGTGACTCTGACTTTATTCGAACTAACGCCAAGTATAGAGCAACTACTTACTCTAAAATACAGAAAAGTTCAAAATACGGAATGTTCATTTTACAGTGCGACCTGAACGTTATTTCTGAATTTGGAGAAGATTGGTAGCTTGATTTGAGCGTAGAAAAATGTGAAACAATGAGCGTCACCCGTATCCCGAAACAAAACGTAAGCCAAAGCACCTATCACATTAATGAAACGACAAAATTCATAAGTGTGCTCAGTGTAAATATTTAGGCGCATTACTCAGTAGTGATTTATTGTTTAAATGCACATTCAAGATGTAGATGGGTGAGCTGATAGGATCATGATTCTATGCAACCCCGTTCTTTGGGATATTCAATTGAGTATCAAATAAGTATTTGAATGTCAATAGGTGGCTTATTTCTTGCTCGTTCGTCTGTTCCATGAGTATAGTTACGCAGTGTGGAATCTCCACGAGAAGGGTCTGGGTCTTGGAGCTAAACCGTGCACAACGTAGATCGGCTTGCTTTGTTATTGTGAGGTATAGATTAGATTCGATAGCAGCGAATCAGAGTTTATCAAAACTCTAAAACTAGGAATCTCTTAAGAATAGAAGAACGGAGTATACGCAAAAGCTGTTTGAGATATTTTAAAGTATTGATTTGCGAAACACGCGATATCTTGATTCTCGTACTCAGCCAGCGCGATTTCCGAGACCTGACGACAAGAAGATTTCTCGAAATCACAGCGAGAACATATGGTTATCGTATTACTGGTCACTTTTTCCAGATAGTAATAGGTGATTTAATCAGGTAGCCAATGAGAAAATTCAATGGTCTCACACCCCCTGCCATACATCACATGGCCGCCAGCGGGTTACTAATATGAATTCACATCTACTCTCTAAAAAGCCGATGATTATACAGTAGGTATCTTCTTTCCCCGCTTACATTAGGTATATGTTTCACACCCATAATATATGGGTGTGAAACATAGACTAAACATAGAAGCCTCTTACCAATAAAATAAAAGCTGAAAAGCTACGCTTTAGGGAAAAAAAACATTCATAACTTTAAATACCGTCATAGAAAGCCTACTGAAGAGAAATTGAAATAAACAATCAGTACTGACGAAACTCCACGATCGCAAAACATACAACCATTTTCTCTTAGTATTTCATTGTTAGTTTAAAACACACCGAGATCTCTAACTACCCGAATTTTCAGCTTTTAAAGCGCGTTGCAAATTCTCCGAGTTCCCCTTAATCTTCGTGGGTTTCTCGTTCGTTTACCTCATTGTTTCCCTCTCTTAACTCACTGTTTAGCTACTCTCTCTTCACATCCGCCTTCCACTCTCACTACCCTTTCCTCCAACATCTTCTCCTCCGTATTACTTCCGCTTCTCTTAATCCCGGCATTCCTATTATCTCCGCTCTCCCGAGACGTTTAATTACGTCCCGCTAAACAAAATGTCCTCCGCCGAACGTACTCTCCTCCTCGCGTCTTCTCCCAAAGTTTCATTATTTCTGCAGCTCTAAACCGCACCATTACTTCGACGCATCATATCCGTCCTGCGTTCTCTCCGCCTGCCATATAGCGTCGGAACGGAGTTTTTCCGCGAGATTTTTTATGACGGGGGACTTAATACTGAGCTAATGGAAAGGTTCCTCCGTTTCATCTTGGGAGAATATTGTCCAAGATGTCCCAGTCCGAGATTGTTCATTTTTACGAGCTCAGTGTTTAATTGTTTCTTTATGGGGTTCATGATGCCAGATGCGACGGTTCTCGCTTCCGACGTAGAGGAATAAGAGTGGATTTCTTTTCTTCCAATTCATAGTTACGTAACGGTAATTCTTCCTGAGGTTCCCTTCCGGATTAAGCTCCGGTTTAATGAAAATGCCAAGTTATGGTTAACAATTTTTCGTCGAACCGGTTTGCACCGGTTTACTGAGATCCGATCATAAACATCTTCTTCTGAAAGTTTATAGTAATTTATATCTACCATTAGAGAAATAAATGTTTCATTATTTAAGGATAAGAATGAAAGGTAACTTTGTACAATAAGGTCTGCGCCAAGGAATATTCTCAAGAAGAAACGGATATGAAAGAAGTCTACCAGGACAAGGACTCGAATCCGGGTATTCTAATTTCCGGGAGACTGCTCTAGCCAAATGTGTTATCGTACCGGAGACATGCCGTTCGAGAAGACTCAACCAGCTAGAGCGGTCAGCCGGAAAGTGGAAGATCCGGGTTCGAGTCCCGCTTCTATTAAACATTTTTCATGTTTCTTCTTGGGAATATTTTATTACTTCCTGGGTGGAAACAAGAATCACACCAATTACATCCATTTTAATAATTATCATCATTTACTAACGCGAACAACCATTCCTTAACCGACTAGCCGGGACTTGAACTCAGGACCACGGTGATTGAACGCTAGTTCGGTAAACCACGCCATCGCGGCAGGTTTCATTCAAATATAAATTATTGAGGATCGAAAATATAAAGAAGTAATAACTAAAATACGATATCAGTAATTTAAATGTAAAAATCAAGCACTCTTATATAACAAGAGACAGTTAATATTGTTCGCTTAATAAAGTTATCCTTATGGCAGTTTTAATGAAAAGACAACGTTGATAATCGAAAATAATAGCGGAATAATTGACGGCTTCGGTTGCGATTCCAGTGTAAGTGTTTGATTCCGCGTTAGGTTTCAACCCTGAAAAAAGGTATATTCCGATTACAATTTTTGCTAAAGTTCCATTATGATGACCGTCTTAAAATTTTTGTAATGATTCCGCGAAGCATCGTTTCTAATTTGATGAACTTTCTCCACCGCAAGTAAAACCTACTGCATGGAACTACCGGGATACCGAAAAATCTGACGGGAGTCAAAATTATTTACAGAATAGAAATTCAACGCATCCGTGTCGTACAGGCATATTAAGGAAAATCATTAAAGATAAAATATTAAGTAAATTTTTAGTAGTAGTATTGCCAAAAGTATTTCGACAGCTACGGTCGTATCGCACGCAGACCCAAACTGCTAATCGAACCCGAGACCGCTTTCACTAAAGTCCAACGCGTTTCCCACTTATCCCACTTTCCCACGCTATCCGGGAGTACGGTAAATTATTTTTATAGTAAGTACGATGAATAGAACTTCGGTGAATTTTCGTTCCGAAATCACCTTTGCTCCTGATAAAATTACAGCACAGGGGATCATGAGATGGAGAAAATCTTTCAACGTGGAAAAAAGAGCTCCCGGTCTTAAGGGAAATCAGAACTATTTTGCAAAAAAATATTAGTCTTTAGAAATTAAAAATTCTCCAGAAAAATTACAGAAGTATGTATTGCTTCAAAAGACAATATGATTGAACTTTAGTGATCCACGCTTCCTTAAATCAAAATACATTCATGACTTTCGTTGAAAACCGTTAGCAATTTTTTGTTTCAAAGCTATACAAATCGCTGCATATATTTAAATGCATTTAACTTACCGTTAACTTATAAAATATATATTACTAGACATTTCATTTAAATCATTGATCATTTCATTTAAAAGAATCAAGTAAGTTCAAATATTAATGGTGATTGTACAATTGGCGGCAATAATCGGAAAATGTTACTACAAACTAATTCAAAAGCAAATCTAGGAGTTGAAAGACGGAGAAATATTAGGCTTTCAACTGAGTAAATAATACCTTGAAGAAACTAAAAAGATGTAAAATTATAATAAGTTAAATATTGGATTATAATATACAAAAGATAATTGCATCAAATAAAATAAAAATAATATAAAAGAACTCAAAGAAAGCATTTCAAAGCATTCCTCAACTACGCTAAGACAGATCCTCTAATTAATCAAATTTCCCGCTAAACTGGGTACTTGGACGTCCATCCAATACTTTATTTAAATTTGGCCCATAGCTATTTTCCGAAGGGCCTCGATTTCTTCAGAAATGTAAAAAGCCACCAGATGTAGTTTTCCCTATCCACCTTATTATTTGCTCATATTGATTGCTACAGCTGGATAATTAAGTTCATTTAGCGTTTCAACCAATATTCCAATGTTCATAAACATGCCATTTACTTCCTTGATCGATATGCTGCCACTCCGCTAAGCCGATATATTAATTTTCTCTGAGGCGAAATAAAAATTTAGAAGGATCTATGGTCGTAAGTATCTAACTAGCGGACGAAGTTTTATTTTCTTGAAAAATTACGCCTCTCAACCAATAGAATCCTCGCTTAAACCCTAGTTTCTCAAAGGCTACCGAATAAAAAGGCTCGTGTGCTAACTAGGTAGAAGAAATTTATTCTTGACACAAGAATCTGGAAGTTTCGGCACCCGTATTGTTCTCAAAATCCTTAGAGTTCCAAATATTGAAGAGCTATACGGAAATGGTTTACTCGGAAAATCATTCTTTACACTTTGCTGGAGAACCAGTCGTCCCTTTGTTCTCTGTTCCTTCCAATAAATTCCGACGGAGGAAAGATCAAAGACTAATACAACTTCCGCAGAAGATAAATTGATGTAAGGAAGGATCATTTCCTGAAATTCCAACAAATGCTTATAGTCTCTAAGCTCACAAAGAATAGCCGTCTGGAGGAGTGCCGTGGGGTGAAATACTTCCATTCTCTGCTGCATTTTCAGCCATTATTCGTCTAATGTACCGTGGTATTCATTTATCTTGAAAAAGCCCACGTTGTTTTGAATTACTTTCATTTATAAGGAAAACATATAATGTTACGTGACTCTTTTGATGTACACTTTACTCTCTATATGATATTTTGTCATAGTAAAAAAATTGACCGAGGAAAATAAGCTAGACGTAAATCAAATATCTATGAAAGCTACCAAGATTTGGAGGCTAGTTCTTCACATATCTCCTTTCTGACTTGTATGTTCTTAAAATGAGCATTCGCGAGCGATACATGGCGGAGTTGCACCGTAAAATTACCATTTAATCACAAAATTTTCACAAATTACGCAAAATAATTAAAAATATAGTAAAATTTTACTTTAAACCTTGCACAGAATATGGGAAAGAATAGTCATTCTTTTATTTTCTTGACTATTTCAATATAATCAAAGATGAGAAACTGTAAGTATATATACAAAAAAAAGAATAAAAAGTGGGCCAACCTACCCGTCTCCCCTACGCCACATTACTATATCATTTCATCTTCAGGAAACTTCTTTTAAAAAAACCTTATATTAAAATTACCTATAACATATCCTGCGATATTTATTGTTAAACCCTCCCTCTGAAAAGTAACCAGCCAAGAGCCGGTGTGAACAGCGCACAATTAGCTACCAAAAGCTTTAGAGAGGGAATTGGGATCACTAGGAGACTTGGGGAGGGAAATTATTTTCCACTGCCTTTTCGTTGAGCCAAAATGCAGTAAAGGAAGGTCCACGAAAGTGCAGTACAACGGCCCTTCGAATTACGCTTTCCATTAGTGCCGATAAGGATTTTTATTATCACTCATACCTTAATAGCTTTTATGATATCACAGCCGTAAGCAACAATGAGAAAAATAAACAAACGATAGAATTTCCTCTATTTTGTATCGAAGAAAAATAAAAATATTCCAAAATTTGGTACAGCGGAAACAGATGAATCTGTGACAGTTTTTATGGGAGAGTAAACCTGAGAAGATAAAATTAATGCGGACTTTGGGTAAACATTACTATAATCAGCATTAATTTTTACCATTTTATAGAATTTTTATTGCTCTTTTGATCCTGACCTGATATCTAACTTTATCAAAATAAATATGTGAAATCTGGTGGAATTTCATTTTTTAATCAAAGAAGAAATAAAAGGTTTAGATGGTGGTGTAAAATTGCACCGAAGCCACGGTCGCATAAATAAATTTTGTGGAAAGTAAACATTTTATTTCTTCTTCGATTCAAACTTTATTATTTATATTTCACAATGTTCTTTCTCTGTTTTTTCTTAATTAAACTTTACTTCTGTTTGTTTTGTTTAAATAATGATCCGTGTTTACATTGTTTTACCTATCTGATATAATGTATACTATCTTTTCTTTAAAACTAACTTAATATAATATGGTTTTGCAAAATTTTAATCCCTTTTCATGGGTGTACCCCTGCTGTGATGTAATTTTTTAAGTGCAAACTTAGCTTTTAAAATCCACGAAATAGTTATCCTCTGCGAACGATTCTATATCTCTCTTTAACACCACGTGACGAAGGGTTAGACGTAAGAAGAGACTTCACAGTCTCAATCCGAGTAAAGCTGTGCAATTATTATTTTATTACTATTGCGCAAACAATCAAACGTTTTCAACAGAAACGAAAGACAAAGATTGACAAAGAAATACATTGTAAATTTGAATTAATATGCTTTCTGATGTAACTTAGACACTGCCCTCTTTTTACCTCAACGGCAAAATATTTTTGACGGAAAAGAATAGAAATTACTCCATTGCGGGCAAACTTGGCACTATGAAGTCGTCTCTCACATCTAACAAATTTAATTTTAATAAAAGGATAGAATAGAGCAGTAAATAAAGAGAAAAAAGGAAGAAAATATGTGGATAAAAAACCGATGTCAACAGCTTAGGAAAAACACCTTAAGATAACACCTATAAAAAGGGATGTAAATTACTTGCAAAACCCATTAAATAATACTAATACCTAGATTTTAAATTAAAGGAAAATTATATCAGTAACATTAAATAAAGGAAAAAGTACATTCACAAAAAAACTTGAAAGAAAAAGAATCACATAACGGCGTGAAGTTTTTTGACACCAAAAGATATAAAACATTGAAAAATACAAAAAATAAAATGGAGGTAGAAAATGGACAAAATAGATTGTTTACAATAAAAATATTAGAATCACAAGAAGTATTTATCATAGAAAGCATTGTGTTCAGAAAAAATGTTTCTCTTCTACTCATGTTATAGCGTCCCTTCAATGTAATACTGAATCTTCTATTCTATTTAAGACATAGACAGTAGCTACTTTCCGAAGCAAACAATCAGATAGCAAAGACTCCCTTTTCTAGTACATACGCGGATTCTAGTCGCACCGCAATCCACAAGGAGATGCATCTTCTCTCTCAATTCTCCTACTTGAACCGGAAATGCGGGCATAAAAGCGGAAGCGTCCCTTTTATACTCCCACCGAAGATTAAAGGAAGTGAGGAAATTTTATTTCATTTTTTCCCCTCCGTCGCGCCGAAGAGAAAACTGTTGCAAGTTTTCTTCCCTCAGCTCCGTACGTCTCCCAGAAAACGGCGTAAAAGAAAGATTGAAGAAAAAATCTAATCCGCGAGGCTTAGAGGGCGAAATAACTTCTACTTCAGCCGTTTATTTTTTTCTCATGCCGAGCATCGCGTGTGTATACAGATCCTAAACGGGTAAATCTGCTTTTTCCTCAACAGTCGGACCGGGTTTTTTTACGTTCTTGCCACTGCAGTAAGCGCTGCTATTTTTTCGGTAACATTCCGAGGAAATCCACTCGAAATTGAGGTAGGAATTACTTTTTTATCTCTGAAAAAATGTATGCGCTGTTGTACATGCTGTTGTGTCAGGTGGTCTTGCAACGGAGAGGTTTTGTCGGACTTGGGGTTGCTAGATTTTACTTACACGTATGCATTCACATTCACATTGTCCCACTTGGGACAAGGAAGTTATTCGTGTTAATTATTAGTAAAAGTTAATAGGGATCCTATTTACTATGTATAAAAATTAAATTCATCGGTACCTCCCTCAGCGGTCATTGATTGACTCATCAAGGAGTACTCTGGTTGAGAAGAGAGGAAAAAATAAAAAAGAAAAAAATAGGGGAGAAAAAGAGAAAATAATTTTAAAATCCTTTAAATAATTCAACATTAAATAGTACACAGGATAAAAAATAGTATACAAATACAGAACAATATAAACAAACTATCTATAAATAACAAAAAATGATGAAGGAAAACGTATGGGCATTCAATAATCAGATAGCCAATGAGGGAGTTCTGTGTTTTCGCACTCCCTGCCGGATGGCTTTCCATAGGTTACTTATGTAAATGAAAATGCAAATTTAACTTCTACGGACAACAAAACTGGTAATTATACAGCAGGAATCGTCTTTCCCCGCAATCTTTGGGGCTATGTTTCACATCCATAGCATATGGGTGTGAAACAAGCCTCTCAAATAAAATAAATACTGAAATGCTACGCTTCACGGAATGAAAAATTCATAGCTACGGATATATCTGAACTCATGAACTCTAATTTAAAAAAATTGAAATAAAGAACCAGTATCTACGCAACTCCGTAACCATAAAACGTTTACCAATTTTCTCTTGGTATTTCATTCTAGCTCGATATATACCAAGATCCTAAATTCCACAGTTCTTCAGCTGTTAAAAGACATTGCAAATATTAAAACACATAACATTCATAAAGTAGGTTTCAGAACTTTTTGTTATGCATCTTAAACTTACTCTTGCATTGTAATTTTACAGAATACAATATTTGAATATACAATGAAGTTTTCATTTGTATTTTAAACTTTATTTGACGAAGTAACCTATTCACACAACCATGTGTTAACATGTATATTGTGTTAACCAACAGTGTGAGGAAACATTATTATTATCATAAATTCTTTTAGGTGTGATTATATCATTGATTTAAGCTATTGGAACGTAAATTTAAGGATGAGGGTGTTAACTTAGCACAAAGAGGCGTGCACCTTAAAACATAAAAATAGAAAAGGTGACAAATAGTAACGTGACTGGGGCTTGAACCCAAGCCTCCCATTTTCCGGGCAACTATTTAACAAATAATCTACCTTGTCTGTCAGTTCGGAGGTTAGAGTATCTGCCCGACATTGGGAGTCTTGGGTTCGAGTCCCAGTCATTTTCCTATTTTTCACTTCCGTTTGTCATTTTTTATATAGTGAATCATGAGGCCATTAGCAATCATGGATTAAATTATAATAAAGTTAAATAAGTTCGTGTCATGCTCTTTTATTCTAAGTACCACGTTTGAGATAGTCTGCATGTAATGAAGGAGATTGAGCAAGGTTTTAAAAACTTTTGGGACCATTTTACCATCCTTAATTATAATTATTGTAATGTTGGAGCACGGAGTGCTTAATCTTTCTCTGTCATCCATAAGATGAATATCTGTTTTCTGATAACTATTAAGGAACTTCATTTGAGTAATGAGTACGTAAAACCTCAATTTTCAATTTCCTTTGGCCTGATTTATGCACATTACGTATACTTACAGGTGTGTTTCGCTTTGGGCACATTCATACGTATATCATCGAGAGTTAGAGAATTGAATTATTGGTATGACGCCACATGGAGAGATTATCTAGCGACTTGTACAACGTTCTATTCTAATTTTATTTTAACGCTTGTTTATAGATGGCTCTCATCAAGTTCATTTACATCAGACCCATTGATGGCATTCATGAGTTTGGAAACACTCCGTAAGCCGTATAGATCGATATATGTAACTCGCGTTTGGAATCAAACTGGAAGTTCCGGATTACCGATTTCTAGGTATCACTCATAATTCCTACAAATCGGTAATCTGGAACTTTGCTGTTTGCCTCCAAATGCGAGTTCCATCTGCTGACATGCGGCTTACGGAGTGTTTTTAAACATCTAACTCATTAACAGGCGTTTTCCATTTCCATTTCAAAATTCCAGAAATCGGCAGTCAAAATATGCAGTGTTTAACCTGCTATTTTTGATTCCCTTCGCTCGTATATCTGTAACTGTATTCCCTTCTTTTTTGATTCTGTAAGCTTCGTTGATTGCTTCTCTTATGGAAAATGCTGAGAAGAATATCAAAGGATCGTGGGTAGGAGAAATGACGGGCTCACGGCGAGATTAATACATAAATGTATTATAGAAGGATTCATGTAATTGAGACGTATGTCGACACTAGTCATGATATAAACCTCTACTTAGAACAATGATGAAAGGTAACCAAGTACTACCCCCAGTTGTCATAGAAGGATCAAAGGTTTCCATTTAAATCTGCGGGAGAGTGAACCTATTGTACTCTTCCAATAATTTACCTACCAACCAATTTCTGATTTACCACCATGATTCAATATGCGATTACGCTAAAGTGAGCAGCTATTAAAAACGAGTTGCATGGGGTGACTGGTTGTAAAAATTACTTACTAAAGTAACAAATTTAACAAGAAAGTGGAGGAAAACAACACAACAAAACAGTTATCCAGTTCTCCCCAGGAGGGGCGGTAGACCGTAAATAATTCAAAGAAATGAAAAATACGTACAGATATAATAAAATTAATTAATATGAGGGTTGCATATCAATGTACAGGGTTGGCCCTAGGTGTAATGGTTCCCTGGGATTGGTGTCATGTAGGCGCCCATTCAATGTAGACTCTTTCAAAATGTCTATTTTTAAAATGATCCAGTTTATTCAGGTCAAAATATTTGTTATTCGTTAGAATTGATATAAAATATCATGGTAGGATATTGCTATTATCATATTTTCTCATTGTTATCACTATAAGATCAAAACATAAGGAAACGGATTGATTAATAGAATCCAAAGGAACCCTAGGAATCGGCGATTATAATCGGTTGTGATTGATAAAGTAAACTATTTATTAAACTGATCGTGGAAATTTCACTAGCAAATTTTCTGGTGTCATTTTTGTGATTGCTTGAGTATTCTGCTAACAAACACCGATTACCGGCTGCCGTGTCGGAAAGCCGGCCCAAGGTCCCGGGTTCGAGTCCCTATTCAATTAGGATCTATCCGGTTAGGGAATGGCTGGGTGTGTTCGGGAATAATAATTATTAATATGGGTTTATTTTTTATTTATTTCTCATAACCCCCACAAACAATCATTTACTGGGCGATTTCATTGCTGGACGTAGGCAATGAAGATGGACGAAATCACATAACCGTTCCCTAATCGGAAAAATCCGATTACGCGGGCCTTGAACCCGGGACTTTAAGGTTGGAGCGCTATCAATTCCACAAACAAACCATTCCGCCACTGCGCACGGTTTGGGGCCTTTCTTTATCCATTAGAGAAATAAAAAAACAATCGAAGATCAATTCTTGAAGAAACTATGAACTGTGACACACGACTAATTTAGTTTTACACGAAAAGATTGGAAGCTGATGTTTCCGTACCTCATAAAAACTCTCTGTTACCCGTGCATCGGATCGAGTCTTCAAGGGTAGATTATTTTTCAATAATAATGCAAGATAAAACAACCTTTGTGTAACTGAAATTTCTAGAATATATTCAATTTTTGTATTTCTTTGAATGTTTCAACTAGCGCCCAAATACTGCTCTCCAAGTTTCAATTTGGCTCAATCTCCTATAGAAATGAGAAAGGTGAGGTAAATCACGTACAGGAAGGTACTGCATTTGCTTTCTCCGAAAGGACAGAAAAACAACGAATTTCGAGGAAACCCACAGAAATGTTACTAATTATAATTCTCGATTGGATAAGTCTTCCTGCAACTCCTCTCTGTAAAACCGATTCGTAAGAATTGAATGGAGCGCACGCGTTGTTTTCCGTAGATAAGCTCATTTGGAAAATAATCCAATCAATGTGAGATTTCGGCGAAATCCCAAAATTAGCTTGTTTGCGGTAGCTGGCTGCGACTGTAGCAAAATCAAAACCCTATCTACTCCAAATGGCGGTAAACATTGAGAAAATCGGCATATGGAACGAATCGGATTCTCGCCCTGCTCAGCAGCTGGAAATTGGCGTTGGAAGATACGAGTTATGACTTGCGATGAAAATTGACAAAAGAGAGCAGAATGTTTAACGAGAGGATAATCATTGGCGATGCAAAGTGAGATATAATTGGCTAAAGTTTGCAAATACATACAGCGATGTGGTGATTCAGATGAACATCGTTGTTTAGTGCTCACAAAATTCGTCGTTGGGAGAACTGTTTCGGAGACACATCCCACGCATGAATGCATGCAGCCACTGATTAGCTTAAATATTACAATTTACCTCTATATAATTAATATTGAAGGATGCGAATTAATTAATATGTAGCCATGTCTCGTGGGAATTAAATGAATTTGTTACACATAAGTGGAACGGAGGTGGTAATTAATCGAATCAGCATTAAATGAAGATTACACACCGTATACATTATTTAAAAAGATACATTAAAGCTGATCGGCATACATATGTTCAATAATAGTATATAGTTGCGTTTTTAAAAATGTAGGCAAATCATTTCAAAGAACAAATTAGTATAAACTTCAATGGTATGATTACACTGAACCAAAATCCATGGTATTGTGTGATGGAATTACCTTGATGACTTAGTTGAAAAAATAATTCATAACATTATGACCTTCCTATAACAATATAAAAGTAGATTCTATTACTCTTAAAAATAAAGTACCACAGTATATACATTAACTAATCGATTAAAATATGAACGATTTCTGCAGATGAATAGCCATCGTCAAGCTCTATTTTACTGNTTAAAGCTGATCGGCATATATATTTTCAATAATAGTATATAGTTGCGTTTTTAAAAATGTAGGCAAATCATTTCAAAGAACAAATTAGTATAAACATCAATGTTATGATTACACTGAACCAAAATCCATGGTATAATATAAAAGTAGATTCTATTACTCTTAAAAATAAAGTACCACAGTATATACATTAACTAATCGGTTAAAATATGAACGATTTCTGCAGAAGAAAAGCCATCGTCAAGCTCTATTTAAATGCTGAGGAAACAAAACCTACGACCTGTCATGTACACTTTTAGAGAGTTTTATCTATGAAAGTCTTATATTGCTAAATAAGTGATACATTCTCAGGATGATGGCTTGAAAAATATCTAACTACGCAGGTTTTTAAGATGTAAAGTATAATGCATAAAAGTTGAATTGGTAAGTCAAGGAATACACTCTATAATGATGGGCTATTTAGATAGAAAAGGAGTAAAAAGTAAAATGAGACGGGAGAAGTATTTTAAAATACATGGATAATTTCACGCAAATAATCAAATACGTAGTAGGGTACTTTAAAGATGAGGTGAAAGCAGAGTTTGTGTCCATTAAAACCACAACGTGACGTACATTTTGTAGATGAATGCAATAACTACCATATTCAAACACCTATCTAGAAATTCTTGGACCATAAATACTTTTTTTTAAGTTATGTGGTATCCTTCACTCTAAAAAATGCTATCCTTTGGCGTTTTACATATTGGTTGCAGCGATTTGCTCACCATAGGAAAAAATAGTAAATTTTGTGAAAATTGCAACTAATGATGGCAAGTATCGGAAACCAGTTAAATTGATATATTTTAATAGTTGAATCAGCATGGGTTATGTAAAAAATTCCAAATAATATCCTTACGTAAATGGTGTACTTGGCTCTCGTACAGTATGATGCTTACTATGATATTGTGATAATCTTTAGCCGATCTCCAAAAATGTTCAATAGCACAGTTAATAGTGAAAAAACGAACATTTTTACAGATAACCATCTGCGTCATAAATAAATCCGTGAGACGAAATACGAACGATGGTAACATTTTATCTCTTTAAACCTAATAAAAATCCATTCCAAAATCAGTTTTCTACGTACTAAATTCCAGAGAGCCTACTTACCATGAAAAGCACTCTAGGTCCATCTCCGGGGAATCTGCTGCATTTAAGTTATATAAACGGCTTTCAACAATCCTTTTATGGGGACCTTGCCTCACTACCTGAAAGAAAGGCACGTGTTTGAATAATTTTCAATTTAATCGTTTATTGCGTCAATTTAAAATGAAATTGAATGTATTCTACTATTATGAGAATTAAATGTCAATTAAATTTGCTTCGCTTTGTAAGATTTTCGTTCCAAAATATTTCTGTATAGACTAATAGTCCATCAAAAACTGCGGATACATTTCATAGCAGGGGAACGGTCAGTATTAAGTCAGCGACCCTCCGATGAAGAAAGTGCCCCAACCCTTTTCCCCATAGCCTTACAATTTAGTTCATCATACTAAAAATTCAGCAGAAATGGGTAAAATAGAAACAGGTGTGTAAACTAGATTGTATGGTACTGAACATATACCATTGCCATATACACATACATATATATTTATTAATGTGTTAATTATCCTTGGGAACACATGAAAAGATAGGAAACGCAACACATGGATGAGGATGAAAAAAGTAGTGGTATAAATCATAGATAAGGTAAGATAACTAAGATATAGGCAGGCATGGTGCAATATGACCTAAGCTGTCGACGCACTTTAAACAGTAAACAACAACAGTGTAGGCAGGCCATGCAGCGATAAAAAGCGACAACCGATGGACATCAGCAGTTCTTAACTGGAAACCAAGAGATATGAAGAGGCCAAGAAGAAGAAGGACATTTGGAACAGAGACATCATTAAGTATCTAGGGGTAACAAGGCAACGAAAAGCTCAGAATAGAGAGAATTGAAAATCGCTTGCTGAATCCTACATCCGACGTTGGATTGGAAATGGCTGATGATTATGTTTCTCGAGGTATTCCCAAAACATACTCGTATTACTATATAGAGTCGGTAATATTATACGCAACAGAAAACAAACCAGGTAACCAAAAAAAGTATCGGAAAAACAAAATACAAGCTATGTAAAAGAACGTTAAACGAAGAAAATTCATAAAATATCAGTATACGTTACGTAACAGAAAACAAGCAAGGCAGGCAAAAAAATCAGACGGAGAGAAAAACAACAAAATTAAGATATTTTGAAGAATACTTAGGAAGACCAAAAAAATATTAACAATATTATGTGAGTGGTATGCAACATAATAAGCGCGTATGAGTGCTTAGAGGAGAGGAGAAGGCTATGGGACAGAAACGTATCCCGAATGAAGGAAAAAGGAATGTAAATATTAAAAATATTATGTGAGTGGTATGCGACATAAAAGACACGTACGATTGCTTAGAGAAGAGAAGAAGGCTATGGGAAAAAAACGTATCCCGAATGAAGGAAAAAGGAATGTGATTATGTCACAAAGAACAAAACGGCACAAAGAGAGGAGAAGGTCGTCCGAAGAAAAGATGGGGAGATAGCACCAGATGTGATGCGTCTCTCTAAAATAAGAAGAAAGTCCTAAAACGAGTTAAAGAAAAAAAGACGGAAATGCAGCACACCGGTTGCACAAATAGAATTATGAAATCCTTGAAGAAAAGCACTCAAACCTGTTAATAGCTCAACCTCTAATTTGGGTTGCTCTTAGTATCCTTCTCAACACTACGGATTTCTTTTGCGGGTAAGTAAATTTGGAAATTAAAATCCTCCTCGTTATCACAAATCTGATTCCGCCTGTAATTACCCAAGTGCGCTGCTGAAGTTAGTTTCTTGGATTTATCTTCGCTCCAGTTATTTACGCCGCTCTCTGTGCCATGTTCAGCACCACTGAAGCACGCTACACCTGTGGCCTCGTTAATGCTACGATATATATCTCTTAATCATGAGATCCCTAATCCTTTTTAATCTGAAGAGGTTCTCACTTTTATTCCAAATTATCGCATACGAAATCATTACCTTAATAAAACTTCGAACACGAACTAGAAATGGCGGATATGATGTGGTAAAGGTATTGCTTTCGGTAATTCTATTATATAAGATGCAGGTAGTTACTACATTCCATGCTTCTTACAAACAATGATGACATAACACGCAATCATAGATGATATTACAGGGCTATTCGTTCTTAGGTCATATGTAGCATTTCCTACAAAAGTTGTAGGCATTTTTCTGTGCCGTCTTCGACCCTGAAATTGGTTTGCATTAGCTCGCCATCTGCGCGATGCACATCCTAAACTATTTTTGAACACCGAAATCTTGCTCTTCTACCCTTTTTTTTTAAACGTAATCTTCCAGCAGAATGTTTCAAAAACCCTTACGACGCATAACAGTTCCTATGAGTTCATCTCTGCGTTTAAAAACACTTCAGCGAAACCGCCTTTCTTATTGCTGATTGTGTCCATCAATCGTATTTTCATCACTTTCCTTTTCCTACATATTTCAAACGATTCCAACATTTTCCTTTCTTCAATGTTGGTTCTCGGGAACGCAGCGGTGGTCATTTTTATATGACGACGTTTCGCCGGCGGTGCTGCTGGCTTCTTCAGGTCGGAAGTCAGCAGCACCGCCGGCGAAACGTCGTCATATGAAAATGACCACCGCTGCGTTCCCCAGAACAAACATTGAATATACTACTTGCAGCGAAAGCCTTCGTACCAGATTTCCTTTCTTGTTCCCCAACTGTCCAAGACTCGCAACCATACAAAGCAATACTTCCATCGTGTGAACTTTTTACTTACTATTACTTTTGAGATCGATCTCTTTGGCAATCAGCATCTTATGTTTAGGATTAAATGCAGTCCTTTCCTTTACGATTCAGGTTAAATGCCTCATTTAGTCTGTCCATCTTTAGTAATTTTAGAATACAATAGAATACGTCTTTATTCAGGGAGAGATTGAGAATAAGTAGTCTCCTATTTCATCTAACCCTTTGTCGTTTTAAAAGTGGGTAAAGACAGAGAGAAAAAAATAACAACAAAAAAGNTATTGTTTAATAAATATTTGAATCATCATCATCACTGTCATTCAAAATGGAAATATCCACTTTCAGAATTGAAGCCCTAATCCTCACATTTCCTGAACTCTTAGTTAATACATCTTCTGCCAGACGGAATGACAAACTCGCGACTCAATTGTCCACGTTCGAGTCTCCTGCTCCATCTCACCCCCACGTATTACGCCTTCTTCGCCGTGTGCGGAGGAAGGAAAAACACGAGTGAAGCGATACATGAACCTGCCGTAATGAGTCCCCCTCGCATCCCACTATCTCAGAAGCAACAGTTAGTTGGCGCATGTCAGTAGGTTCTCTGTGTGACACAACTTTTTCTGGAAACGTATTATATTAAAACATTAAGTAAGCGCCACACGAATATAAGTATCCGATTTTCTAAGAATTCTCCCCTTGTTAAGTAACCTATAGAATAAGGATAGGAAACCTCTTGCGGCAACGAAGCTATATTTGATGAATATAAAGAACTTGCGTGCCAATGTGGTGCTATACCATAGAGTGAGATGCTGATACTAACTATTTTTTTATGCCATAGGTAAAATTGAGATGACACACTTATATGATCATTAATTATCATTACCAATAAACAGAATCCACATTTATTTTCTCTGCAGACTTTTCCTCGTGAGAGCAACGCCGCAGATGCGTGAGAGTCGCGAATTCGTAATTCCAACGCCTCCAACTGCACTGAAATCAATTCAGTGCATAATACGGTGAAGTAATAATAAAGTGAAGGCCGTTCAACCTGCACAGGCACTCATCGATATGAAACTCGACAAACATCAACGCCGGACCCTGCGACGATGAAAAGGAGTATTTTCCACGCTCCCGCACCCTTTACATCCCTTTGCACTCGATTCCCGCTGCTCTATACCGTTTTGTCGAACCGTAGAACTCTTCTACCTGCGATCAGACATTCGCCGCAAGCAACGTCCGCAACACATCTGTCCTACGTACAAACAGGAGCGCAAGGAGCGTTCAAAGTGACCCATTTCGCCGACAGGGAGCACTATTGCCTCCGAGAACTTCACCGCCTTATATTGCCTATAGAGTTTAGATCTTCCAAGAGCCGTAATTGCAGCCCTTTTGTTCACGGATCGAAATGTATTTTTACCGACATTCGTGAATATTGACGGTGTTTAGAGCCTTCAGCGGACCATATTCTGACCCAACGGCCGTACGTAGGGCTACTCTGCTTTAAATAACGTACGTAAACCCTGCATTTCTTATAGCTCAATTTCCTTTTTATTTTATATTGCCTCTCTTGCGATGATTTTTCATACGACTCCGAAAAAACCTTAGTAGGGGCATTCCGTCGCTAATTCCAACTTCGCTCTGTTCTTGAAAGATATATTATTCTTCTTTCCGAGAAATCTCTTAACATTATTGCCGCCCGAAATTGCTACCGCGGATATTGCCGGAGACGATATCGTTTTCCCGTTAGCAAACTTTCCCTTTTCCCGTTATCGACATATTTCTTACATAAACGTGGCCGTTTCGCCCGTACGCTGTAATCGATTCTTGTTAAACCGACGCGGTCTGCGAATTGCGTCCTCGCGGGAAAATACGCGAGAATTCGAATATTTCCGCGGCGAAAATTGGGCCTTTCAAAGAAAGTGGTCCTTTTTCGTATCTGTGTTGGAAGAGAACAGGAGCGTAAGAGTTTAAAAAAGGATGGAGGCTTAAAGAGGACATATTGAGCTTAATATACGCTGCGTTGGTACGGAGGCCAAGGGTTCTCTATTGTGGTCCCGCAGTGATTTCTAATCGATAGAACCCGATTATATATCGATATAATATAATAATCGATATATAATCGGGTTCGAATTCTCACGACGGATGATAAAATTTAACTATAAAGAAATTATGAGTAACTACGGAATCCATGGTAAGAGGTTAACGAAGGAGGTATACAAAATCCTTTTGGAGGATAAGTAAACAAAGTGAACTGAAGTCGTCATGAAACACTTCGAATGACATAATATTAGAAAATAAAACTATTAAAACGCAGATATTCTGAAAGAAGATATTACACTTAAATATATTTCAATGCAGATTAAGAACAATGAATTGGGGAATCGGAGTAGTTGGAGAAGAAAACGGAAAAAGCGGTGAAATAAAAATTATTATTATTTTACTCTTATGGCGGGGTTAGGCCATACTGATATCTCTTCCACCTAACCTCTGTAGTTAATATATTGAAATTGTTATACACTAATAACTAAAAATTAATTATTACAATTAACTTAAATCTAGTAAAATAAATCATACATCTACACAATCCGTCAAACGTAGGTACAAGAAAATTGGTACAAACGGTAGATACACATCAATAGGCAACCAAATTGAAAAAAATTAATTAATTAATATAAATAACTAGATAGATAGAGAAATAAAAACACCAAGATTTGGGTTGTGAGGGAAAACTCTTCAACTGAAGGTTTATGGAGAAAAACCCACGATGCGAGAAAACGCCCACACAAGAAGTGGGGGGGGGGGGNAAATGTGAAGGCGAAAAGAATACTTGTCTCCCTGTTTCTCAATGCGGCGATAAAAGTACCGTTTGCATAAAAATCAATAACTTTAATTATTTACGATTAGCAAGAAAAGTTTACAAAAAATTCGACATTATATAATATATGATTAAAGGTTAGATACATTACTTCTGCATAATTTGGACAGGATTACAACATAGCACTTTTTACATATAAACATACAACTTCTCAACGAAAGTTAATATAATATAAATTAAATATCACAATCAGCACAATAATTAGAGCAAAATTAAATAGATACAAAAAATTAATTCCACCAATGGTAATGTCAACTTCTAAATTAAAATAGATAAATCGTGAAAGGGTGAGATTACTTTTCCTTGTTGTTCAAACATAGAGTTAAATACCATGGGCCTGATTGATCACGTCTATTAAGCGAGAGAAATTCTTTTGACTTTCTATCGAGAAGAGCTCGTCATTCCAGAAGTGAAAAGAAATGATGGGCGTCAACCAAAGTAATAAAAATATGCGTTATCTGATTGTATTTATGGATATTTTATATGTTTGCGTATTTTATGTATTTTTTATGTTTGCTATATTTGAGCACTCCAAGTTTTTTATTTAAATTTTAACTGTAGTCCATAAGTAACATAACCTGGCACCACCTGATGAGCCACCAACTGGTTCATGAGGACCATAATGGTGATTTTATAAGTTTCAATTATTTAACATGTACGATGCATTTTGTTTCAGATACTACCTGTAACATAACAACATAAGATTTAAATACAAACTTTTATTTATCGATTAATTATAAACGATAGTTAATTTCATCATAAAGTTGCCAAATATGTGTAATATTGTAAAATGTTTCAATGTTTTACAGTGAAAAAGAATTAGTGTATAGAAATGCTACATATGTTTCTAGTGGGAGCATAAAGAATTATTATTGTTTAATAAATATTTGAATCATCATCATCACTGTCATTCAAAATGGAAATATCCACTTTCAGAATTGAAGCCCTAATCCTCACATTTCCTGAACTCTTAGTTAATACATCTTCTGCCAGACGGAATGACAAACTCGCGACTCAATTGTCCACGTTCGAGTCTCCTGCTCCATCTCACCCCCACGTATTACGCCTTCTTCGCCGTGTGCGGAGGAAGGAAAAACACGAGTGAAGCGATACATGAACCTGCCGTAATGAGTCCCCCTCGCATCCCACTTGAAAAAAAGAAAAACCGCAAGTGGATGATCAAACAGATTCTTTGAAATCTCTCTAACCTTAACTCAGCCTCAAATCGTCTGAGAGATGCTTAATGAGGTCTCAATGGCCGCGGACGCCGGCTTTCGATCGGAAAAGGGGGGCTCCGAAAAGCCTCTTTAATGAAGGAATCACGCGCGGTCCCCCTCCCGAATTATGTCTTCACGCCTCCATCGCTGCATGAGCCTCTTATGTTCCCTTTCCGCCTTGTCATCCACTTTTTTATCTGTCAACGCATACCACGACCCCTGTCCGGGGAGTTATCCTTCACAAAGGAGCCAAGGGTTGAAGGGGAAGGTCGACGGGAATTATGGAAGTAAGGGTTGGGGTAGGATGTGTTACAAGGGATAAAATGGTCGGGACATGTTCAAGCAGTGAGATACAATGGGATTCTTGGGGTGTGGATCGCAGAATCTTGTGATCAAACAAAAGAAAGAGGGATTATATCGGTACTTTCATGGTGACGTTTAATTCCATGAGAAAATTCCTTAGCTATCGTCACGTAAAATATTAATATTATCAATACAAGTGTACTTAACTAATGGATATGCGCCTTTGACTAATAAATACATGCGTATTTAACCAATAAATATTATGACTACGTTGGGGATAATATATAATTGTATATACGTATACAATGGGCGAAGGAAAAGCAGGATCCCGTTGGACTTAACTCTTACTGGAACAAAACTGTATTGACTCCGACATAATCTAATCCATGACAGACGTAAAAGTTTGGATGGAAAACCCGTTATGGTAATCCATAAATAATGGCAATCGATCAATTATTCCTTTCAGACTCGGAAGCAAACTTCGAAACGAGAATTTCTCTCTCTTTAGGGGAGTCATTGCCCTACCGGGGTGTTTGCAATGATGTCCAACACGTCTTATTGTTTTTAAATTTTACTCATTAATTCAGATACCAGTAGCGTGTTCATTAAAATTTAAGAAACTTATGATACCTCTTTATATAATACGAAATTCTATTTCGAGTATTACAAACAATTTCTCAATTTTTTCGATCCAAGATAAAGAGATGCTTAAAACTGTAAAAATTCTCCTATCTGCTGGAATGATGAAGGGAGACCTACATATCGACCCTAAACTAACGTGAAGGGAGGTGAATTCTACTTCGCATGACTGCCAGTCGTGATGTCTGCCTGTCAATTACGCTCGTTAACGAGGGATCACCTATGGACGTTCCGAAAGACACGTGTACCTGAACGTCAATCGCTGGACGGAGTTGGAGTCCACCATGACTAAGCTATTTTTACAAGCAAAAAAATCCTTAACGGCTTAACGTTATTTCCACGTCGTTCTGACAGTGACATGTGAATGCATTTTATATGGTCCTTCAAGTACAAGTATTTTCCTTCTCTAACTATAACTAAGAAGTTAGAAGAATACACATCTCTTCCTTTCTTTCTAAAACATTCTAATAATAGCGATTTCGTATCGACTCAGTTTAGATTAAAAATTTTCTGTATTTACATTTGCAAATTTCCATCCACAGGCGTTCTAGCAAAGCTAAATGAAATTAAACGTAACTAATGTTGAAATTATTTGGTGTTCGTCAGATTGTTAGAGAATATCGGACCATAATTCTTCTTGATTGAGCCTTTTCTTGATATTGCGACTGAATATAATGAGTCTTGCGGATTATGAAAATGAACAAATGAAAATTAATTAACTGAATTAACTATGAAAAATAAAATGTGAAGGCGAAAAGAATACTTGTCTCCCTGTTTCTCAATGCGGCGATAAAAGTACCGTTTGCATAAAAATCAATAACTTTAATTATTTACGATTAGCAAGAAAAGTTTACAAAAAATTCGACATTATATAATATATGATTAAAGGTTAGATACATCCGTATACATTATTTAAAAAGATACATTAAAGCTGATCGGCATATATATTTTCAATAATAGTATATAGTTGCGTTTTTAAAAATGTAGGCAAATCATTTCAAAGAACAAATTAGTATAAACTTCAATGGTATGATTACACTGAACCANAGCACAATAATTAGAGCAAAATTAAATAGATACAAAAAATTAATTCCACCAATGGTAATGTCAACTTCTAAATTAAAATAGATAAATCGTGAAAGGGTGAGATTACTTTTCCTTGTTGTTCAAACATAGAGTTAAATACCATGGGCCTGATTGATCACGTCTATTAAGCGAGAGAAATTCTTTTGACTTTCTATCGAGAAGAGCTCGTCATTCCAGAAGTGAAAAGAAATGATGGGCGTCAACCAAAGTAATAAAAATACGCAGAGTAGCAAAGCTATAATAATAATAATTGTTTGTAATATCTTTGCAAGTTTGGATAATTTGGATGGAAAATAACAAATTTAAACTTATGATATTTGTATTTTGTCTGCGTGTATTTTTGTATTGAGAGGAATGGGGATTTGTTACCACCGGACTAGTAATCCAACTGTAACATATGTGTGAAATAAAAAAAAATATACAGTAGTCTATTTACTTTAATGATCGTTACATTGAAAATAATATCACTGATGGTTATGTTTCTTTTATATATATTCCACAAACAGTCCCTCTGAGATTAATTTAGTTAAACGTGATGAAATGATGGCGACAGTCGAGGTAATGTACAGAGAAGCAAGCTAGCAAATGGAATTGAAGCTTTCTTTAAAGGCAACGTTCGAGATTTGTAAGCTTCTCCGTATACATTCATCTTTACCACTTTAATTAAGTTGAGGAACAGAATAAACTGAAGTTAAAAACTAAGAACTAAGTAAGAAGTAAATTATTAACAATATTAAAACCAAAAGTAATATCTAGTTTTCAGTCTAAAATTTTACATTTAAATATAAATGTAAGTGAAGATCAATGCTCTGGAAAATACAAACGTAAACTTTACGCTTTTCTTTGAAGGACGATGTTAGGTATGTACCACCTTAAATTTAACTCTTTAAAGTTATCCGCAATAGAGAAGAAAGGAGTGTGGATCAATGAGAGACGCGTAGGTGCCAAAAAATGAGGACAAGGTTAAAGCTTACCTTGATATGGAAAATTAGTACCTGTAAGTATCTACTTCAAATTAATCCTACTACGTTATTTGAGAAAATTTTAGAGGAAAAGTACTAGTCCTAAAGTGGAAATCACTAAAAGATGCACAGAAACTGCGATGGAGGTATTAAAGCTTTCCTCTGAAGGGACTTAAATGTACCACCCTCAATATAACCCTGGTAAATTATTTGAGAAAGTCCTCAAAAGGAAATAACTAAGCGATTTGCAGGAACCAGGGCAAGGTAAGAATTAATGCTTTCTTCTGTAAGGACTTAAAAGTATCACCTTCAAGTTAACTCTAGTAAATTATTTGAGGAAGTCCTAGAGCGAAAATCACTAAGCGACACGCAGAAACCACTACAATGGAAGAATTAAAACTTTCTTCTGAAGGTACTTAAAAGTACCACCTCCGATTTAATCCTAGTAAGTTATTTGAGGAAGTCCTGGAGAGAAAATCATTAAGCGACGCGCAGAAATCAGTGTGAGGTAAGAATTAAAGCTTTCCTCTGAAGGGACTTAAAAGTCCCATCTTCAATTTAACCCTTTCGAACAAGAGATTGAGCGGAGAGGAACAAAGAGAGATATAGAGAGAGATGTGAAGTGAGTGGGAGAGGAAGGAAAAAGAGGCTGGGGTAGTAATCTGAGAAGGAATCGATTCAAACCCCACGTTTATCCCGTTTTTTTTTCATTTTTTCGTCCTACACATTATTTTTTCACCTCCGCCCTCTCGCCCACCAGACATCCTCGCGCCTTTTTTCTCTTCAGGTATCATCAGTCTTTCTCTTTCGGAAGTTCCATCGATATCTGGCAACATCGCCCGAGCGGGATCAGCTGTCAACGCCCTATCAGCACAAGGGGTTTGCCCAGGTCTCCTTCACTCTCTTACTACTTAGGCAACCGCACAAAGCTTTTCCCCCTCTCACACGCAGTTTTGCTTCTCTCCCGTTCTTCTTTTCCTCGATACGCATACCCATTCCATCTTCCCCGTATATCTCGTTATTGCTAAAAGTTCTGCTAGCGAGCGAGTACTAATCGCATTTTTACCTAGATTCTCTTTCCTATTAAACTGCTACAGAATCACACTGGGACGGACAGTGTAAAGGGAACATGAGAAGAAGTTAAAACTGAGAACAGATTTAGCAAAGTATTCATTCATACATAGAGGGATTAAATAGTGGCACGGTTTTCCTGAAGAGGTCTTTATACCCTGCCTAAGAATAAATAGGAGCTTAGAAAAGGATTCGGAGTATATTGAGTTATCGAAAAATAAATTGAGTGAATTTATATAAATTTGAATTCGATATAATATAGAGGGTGTAACACGTAGTAGCGATTATCTATTGTGCGTTGCTTTTATTTTTATATAAGTGTGTATTATGTGGTTAAGCTTCCACTAAACTCCTGTGTAGCTACGGCCGAAATTTATAAATAAAGTAAATAAAAGAAAACTGCCATGCATCCAAATAAAAGAATTACAAAGGAGCGAGTTAATTAATTTGTTAAATATCACAGCCTGATTCAGACGCATTTTCTTTAGCACACGCGAATGATACTTTTTGTCGAAATGTATTTTAACGCTCACAGCCATCATCTGAACCTGATTTCCGAGTAGCCAGTGTCAGTATCTCGTGCCACCCTCATTTTAATTCGCGCTGATGTACTTATTTGCGGAGTTCAAATTTAGACAGTTCAAAGTTATCTCTAAAATGTCTTTTATCATTACTAAATAATCTTTTATATATTTTCGCCTCATTTTAGTGCAAGCCTCTAATAACATGGAAACTACTGAGGCAAGAGGGATGCCGAAATAACTCATTAAATCTTTGTACTTTGCTTGCATGGACTTTTCAGTTCATAACATTTTGGTTTGAAAAGCAAGATTATAATTGCTATATGAGCCTTCGTTCCTTAAAACATATACAATCCGTGTTAAATTAATGGAAACCATAACTAATCTTATATTTAAATGCAATTCCATAATATAAATGTAAAATGTGATCATCATCAATGTGAATTTAAATAAAATCAATATGCTCAGGCGTTACTTCTTGATAATTCATATTACAGAAGAGACAGAAAACTTGGAAAAGTTTCTTTCTGTAACGTTAATTTAATGAAAAGACAATCGGTAAATTTAAATTTTAAATAATTGTTAATTTATTGAGCCATTTCGCTCAACTTCAACTTTCTTAAATTTAAAACAAAATCGTCAATGTAATACAAGTTCTGCATAGCTTAGGATCATTAAGATCGGTCTATTTTCGAAGAATTTGTCATTCGGAGAAATGATTGCTCAAGGAATTGATTTTTGAAGAATCTGTGTGATACTAAGAATATTACCCCACTCCCCATTGTGTCTAATAAGCCTCATTCCCTTTCCTAGGTTGCTCATTGAGGAGGGGATGAGGTTCACACCATCCTTCTGGCTGAATATTTTACAAACAGACAGTGGACAAAATATTGGTCCCGCTTCCGTCTGTATGCAGACATGGAGACTTCATTACAGATAAACGACAATACGGTATGTTAGTAAAATTCAGCCTTCGGATGATAATATTTGAGGAGGGATCCCTCTCGGAGAGATAGGCCTGACCATTCATTCTATCCCAGAATATACCGCGGAGGGCTCACCTCCAAAAAATGCATCGATCCTCCCCATTGTCGCCTTTTGGAGCTCGAAATTCAATCTCGGGGAACGCGTACAATTTTCCATATCACGACTCCCAGAGTAAGCCCGCGGTATCGCACCTTCCAACGCTGAAAAGCTCTCCCAGATAACGGGAGTGGAAACAAATTCAAAACCGTATGGGATATACGCGTAGCGCACGCTTGCTTCTTGATGCGTTCGTGCGTTTCCAGAGATTTCATTACTGCACGAGGACAGAGTACTCTTCGGGGAGTCTGTTTCTTGTATAGTCAGCCTATAGGGATAACCGCAAATTGAATTGAATATCGAATATCGAAGTCAAGGAAACTATATGGAACATCTGCTGCTTCTATTTATATTTTCATCCTGACTACATCGATTCGTTTCGTAGAACGCACGTGGCGGAATTTCAGTCATAGTAATTGACACAGTTCCAACTGGAGTACGATCTCAGGCATTAAGGAAAGTGGCACAAAAAGGAAAGAAATTGAGGCACGGTTATTAACTGATTAGGGGTTTAAAACACTTTCATGGCCATGTCGCTGGCAGGGGCATAGCCAGAATTTGTCCAAGGGAGGGGTTAAGGACTTGACCACTATCCAGGGGTAGGGATACCATTGCCCAAAATCTAATCAAAATGTAAACTAATTTATTTTAAAAGGTATACCTTGCGAATCTCCAACGGTGTTTGTGAGGCACAGTGGCAAGAGACCATCTTCTCACATGCTTTCATTTATTGCTACTCTGTTCTAATGGGGAGGGGATTGAACCCCCAAAACCACCCCAAAGGCAACCCATATGGTTGCCGATGCTCCGTGCCTGCACACTGACGAGTCTGGAAACAAGGGAAAGGAAACGGACTAACTGGCATTCTAAGAATCACCTGAAGCGTATTTCAATATCCTAGCTATTATGATCAAAGGCAGAAGAAGACAAACGTCTTCTTCTGAAGATGTTAGCTAGGCTATTCAAATAAACATTTGGTAGTTTTTAGAAGACCAGTTAATCCGTTTCCTTTCCATTGTCACCAGGCTCAGGACCGGTATTATAATGTATACTTAAAATGGACTTTAACTACTGTTCACTTTAGAGCTTATTACATTGTTTTTGTTAGAATTGAAGTGATAATTACACATAATATCCGTGATAATCAATCATGTAAGTAGGAGATAAAAATCTTTACTATATCATTAAATAGTTACTTTATCTTTAACAAAATCTAAAGCGAACATTAGTTAAAACCCATTTTAACTAAACAGTATAATTCTGGGCCCTAGTCTCAGCAAGCAAAAACGAAACACTTGTGAAACAGTTTTTGGAGCATTTTACACCTATAAATTGGTACATTTTTTAAAGTATAGTGAATAGTGTGCAATGGATTTCATTGTTAAAGGATATCACACGACTAAAAACAAATATTACATTGTCTTATTATTTACTGCATGCAAATTTACAGACAGTCTTCTTTAGTTTATACACCGTGTAGTTACTTCGATATCTTATTAACAAAATTAGCCTGCGATTTTGTAAAGCGTAGAGCTAGAAAACATATTTGAGCCACCACTATCAATGGCTGCGGAGACAGAAATATATTTACTAGAAAGGGGAGTGAAGTTTCTCTTGATTTTCTAACTGAGCCGAAAAGGTACGAGTAGAAAATTTCCAAGTGGTTAAAGATCAATAACCCTCAGAATAACACAACTCATAGTATTCAACAAGAAGTGACTAAAATAAAATCCGTTACTAAGCATAACCAATACCTCGCCATCTTTTATATCATCATAGCCATGAAAAATGAGACTGAAGCAAATGAAATATATATTGTCCTCTAACTTGTATCAAAAATATAATGGATAAATACTTAATTTATCAAAGTAGCACAAACTCATGCTATACATTAACATTTCTGGTAATAATTGCTTAAAATGTCCTAACACACGAAGAAGTTTTCGGAAAACTAATTTCCACTTGGAGTTTCTGGAGCAACTTGTTTCTATTTCAATCGCCATCTTCTGTGGATGGTCTCACCTGAATGTGGTAATTCCGTCGAAATTGGTTGTGACATTAAAAACAAATGGAATTATTCAACTTTTCCTTTTACCACTTAACAATTTCGTCCCGCGAAAACAGGCCTAGAACGAAAGATTACACACCTCACACGTATTAACTTCTGTATGGTCGGTAATAAGGTCGATTACTTAAATTCAATGGTATGTACTTGGCCGGACTTCGTGGAAAGACATAATAACAAAATAAGCAAGCACTTCGTTTAAATATTCTCTGTGGAAATAACGAAGTGTTTGCTTATTTTGTTCGATTACTTAATTTTGAACTTTACTTATGAATTTCTACGATTGGATGCGGTAAAAATGAGAGGGCAGACGTGGATTATGTAAAAGAGATTGGAGCAAGAGTCCGAAAGAGACTATCCCATGAATGGGAATATGCTGAAGTTAGGCACTATCTTCATCAGTTTACCAACTACTGGGCACTTAGAGAAACTTTCGGTGAGATGCGGAATCAAGAATTGGTATTCAGAAAAATAATAGAAAAATGAGACGGCCAACTATGAGAAAAGTACCATATGAAAACCCAAAGGGCAAATGTGAAAGAAGGGGCCGCTTGCTCGGAGGAATCGGGTCCAGAGTTGCTGGTTTTGTCCCTTGGGGGAACCCCCGTCCCTAGAAACAACCCCAGGAAATGCAATTGTATAATATTTTTNAAATTATGATGATTAAATAAATGAATAAAATAATAATATGAAACCATTCCTAGAAACCATATCATATGATAATAATAATAATAATAATAAATGTACTCAAGAGAAGAAGAGTTTCCAATGTATAAAGGCTCAATGCAAATGAAAAATTCACCTCTGCAGCAACACACAAGAAATCTTTTAACGCAAAAAGAAATTGATGGTATGAAGCTGAGAAGAAATGCAGAACCAAAGCACTACTCCGCTCACCAACTTTTACATGCTACAACGCATGCTATCCATCTTTTGCAACCATATGTTAGGAAAATAATATCAAACAAATGGTTAATAACAAAATTTTTTTCAGAAACAGAAAGCTCTTTGATTTCTATTCGAGGCAGAATTATAAAAAAAATACCGGAGATCATTATCAAAGATCCAAATGTGATTGATAAATATCGAAGTTGTAATACTACATCAGAAACAATTGAACACGTCACAACTGAATGCAATTCGCTGGCAAGCGTGGAATACATAGAAATACATGACAATATATGCAAACAAATATATCTCGAAATACTATAAAAGTAATGTGTATCATTCGAAGAAAAAGAAACATAGTTCCAAAAACACCACCGCCGCACCTGGCCAAAAGGCCAAACTGCAGCGTGAATTCAAATAAATAAATAAAAACCACAACAATTAGTACTTGTTTCGAAGTAAGTATATTTTTAAATGACCACTAATAAGGCTGTAGATGAGCCTAATCCATTCGGTGCTTTGCATCCGGAATTGGTGAACCTTTCCCAGCCTTCGTGCTGAGAAGTACCAAATTCATAATGGTAGTGATAAACACCTGGACATAACATACTGGAATAAGTATGCGCTCATCTATAAGTCCTATCGCGATATCCATTTGACGGATAGCGCAGACAGTAACAGTAATTCAAGTGACGAACCAAGTTAAAGCAAAATCCAACAAGATTTTCTAATCCGCTCCGCCTCGAAACTTTTTCTAGACACCGCCACTTCAAATCCGAACTGTAATTAGTTATTCTTCCAACGAGGAACTCGAAAGCCACATCTTAAACAAATAACAAGCCAGACATCAAATTAGCAGTCGGACTTTCGAGAAAAAGACATCCTCGAAAAGAAAGGGGAGACATAAAAGCAACCGCTGAAAACAGAGGAAAAAAGTGGATTTTCCCGCTTCAAAGAGGGGATGAAAAGGAGCGAACGTTAAACAAGTCGAACTCGCTATCCGAAGACAAAGTTTGAAAATGGAGAAAACTCTCTCCCGCCGCCGACATGTTCTTCTGTTGAAGGAAGTTCTTCAGAAGGAAAAGAAGGAAGTTGGGACCGGAGAGATTGCTTTGATAAAGACCGAGGGAAAGCTCTAAGGCTTAAGCGAAGACAAATTTCTAAGTTCCCGAACACGGAATTCTAGCAGATTTCCTCGGAATGTTTCGAGCCGCTCCCTAATGGGGTTCGAGATGCAAATTAATGCCTTAAAAATTTTAATTATTAGGAATAACTGAATGGAACTTTCCTCATCCGCGTATCTTGAATACACCTCCTATCTCAGCATTTCGATTTAACCACCAGATGTGGTTATATCGTCAAGAGCGTCGCTTAGGTATTTAAATCTTTTAGTATTTTATATTTCTTACGTTCTCTTTCCGCTCATATTTTATCATGGTTCCATTCAATGGAATGAATTAACATTAATGAAGGTTTAGATGGAGAATTTTAGCAATCTCTCAGTAATTAAGATCAAGTAGTAGTATTGTTAAAAGTGCTTCGACAGCTTAGGTCATTTCGCACGTAGGCCCCCACCGGGAATCGAACCCGGGACCGCTTTCACTGAAGTCGAAGGCGTTGCCCACTTGGCTATCGGGAGCCTAATTAAGATATAGTAATATCAATCGCGTGTGTCTTGATTTGGTGATATTCCATATCAGACAGTGGGAATCTAAAAATCAACTCAATTATACAAGACCACAACTAATTACCACTGTGACATCGCATAAATTAATCAAGTTTAGTTACTCACTTGTGTCCAACAAAAACATTAATTAATTTTAGAAATCACTGAAACTGACATAAATTGACAATTGCATTACAACGCAAATGATGGCTATCTTCTGAGAATTCTTAAAATCATCTATATCTACAGGAATACCCTGCGAGCTGGCTTTCAGCGTATAATAGTGGGCGCACCAATCATTTGATTTTTGTTCTATTGTGCAATTGCCGCGTATCATCTTCGGAAAAATGAATGTTTTATGCAACTACGTATGTGTATTTGCCTAATTTTTATCGCAGAATCTGATTTTCCGATGCAAGAGGGTGGATGCATATCTTCTGACACCCTTCCTCTCTGTGTTTATCCTTATTTGAAGTATGAGTAACAATTACCGACCGACCCGACACTTGTGGTTTAGGCAAAGAATTGGTATCCTGAATGTAGCAATATAATACATGCTGCAGTTCTTACTAAACATATTATTGAATAAATGATGAGGAAAAGGGTAAAGAATGTTTAGAGAGTAGGGAATAAAACTAAATGGCAAGAAAATAATGTATTAAAAAAAAGGGAGAATATATCTGCCAACTACGAAAATTTCGCGATCTCCATGGCGATGCGCGTGTATGGCGTGGTTACCCAACTTCGATTTTAAGTAGCTCATTTTGCGTTAAAAAATGAATAGTGTTAACGGTCGGACAAGTGTCTATTATTTTTGAGCAAAGAACATACCCTGAAAGTCTCAAGCGAATCCGTTTCCCACAGAAGTGGTTCTACCCTTTGTAAGTTTGCTTCAAAATATTTTCGTTCTGCGTCCCAATGGAACTAATAATAAACGGCTACTGAGAAATTCATTACTGCTCAACGTAAACACATTCTAGTTTGACGGGATATTTCACTGTCCAATTCTTCCAAAAAATACTTCTTTTAAAGCCATCCTAAAGAAATAAATTTATCACTAAGCTCTCTATGGACTAGAGGAAAAGTTGAAGAGATTGCCTCGAGGTTATCTAAATATAGATGAAAATATTTATACGAACGTCCTTAAACTGTTTTGGCAGATTAAATCCATCCTCAGGTTTCCTCCGAAAGAAAGCCGTCGTTATTAAACGAACACTTGCCGTTGACATCCTGGTTTCCAAGGAGGAAAATTGCCCTCCCCATCCATTCCCAATTTTTGCTTTGATCTTTTATTCGAATCCTATCGATTACATAGACATTTTCCGGGAACTGACGCTTATTTCAATTCCCTGATATCATAAATTTTAGAAAGCATTGTCTAAAAATTAGTTTCGGGTCCTCGGACACTTTCACTGCAGTCACTAAGAATTTATCATTTTCTCAAAGTAATCTCATTAAAAATTTACACGTCTCACTCAGCTGAAAATCATGTGATATTAGTATCGTAGAATACATATAGATGACACTGACAATATTCAAAATCGCCTCTTATGTTCCCTTTGAAATATTTCATTTTAAATTTGCAATGAATTATTAATTTGTGATTAATTTGATTTTTTTCATTTGAGAATATTTCTTAGAACTCCCCTTTAGTTTTTATATGAGGTTTTTGACCTAAATTTAACTGCTCTTCCCTGATATACGAGCTAAACCTCTAGTTTACCTTCCATTTTTTTAGTATAATCGTAAGATTTTTTTTTATTTTCTATGTATCAATGATTCTATTGAAAAGAATTATTTTCCTGTTCGATTTTTTCATGCGTGGAAGATAAAAGGCGGTGTATTTCCAGTCTGATTGCCTAGCATTGCCGCAGTATCATCCTAAATAGTTTTGGAAGGAACAAGAAAAATTCAAACATTTATGAACTCATTGAGTCCTACCACAAAATAATGGCCAAAGTAGTCGATTCCATAGTTTTTTACGACAAAAAACTTAAAGTCAAGGAAAAGGTACCTAAAATCAATTATGCTTGCAAGATATATTTGGTAATTAATAGTAAAGGTAATTCGGTCACAATACCAGTGATATGCTTGAATGTAGGAGCCCTTAACGTAGCTTAACCATTGCTCTAGGTACAACTTTGTTGTAAGGCTCCATAACGTGAGGAATTAAATAACTTAAGCCTTGACCCTTGCCGTGTTATTTTGTCCTGCGACTATTGTTTCGATACGCCTCGTCATCATCAGACCTGAATCGAAACCTTCTTCTTTAGGTGCCATCTCCTCTAAGTAGGTTGGCAATCATTCTGGCGATTTCTGTTTTTAAAGATGCTGATCTAAATAGGTCTATGGAATTACACTTACATCATTTCTTCATATTTTCCATCTAAGAAGTCCTCTTTCCTCAGATTCTTCTTCCGTGTATTTTTCCTTTTAATTTTATTTGAAGAAGTCTAAAATTTTCATTTCGTTTTATTATCTTTAGTTAACCATTATTTTTGTTATTCTTTTTTCTCTTGATTTTTTTGTCGTTGTACCTGTCATATCATCACTTTAAATTGGTATTTTTCTGCTGTAAGTGAAAAATATATAAAATTGCTTCAGGTAAAAATTTGTGATAGAACTCCGTTACCGAAAAAGAGAAAATGAAAACGGGTTCTTTTCTTCTTCCTTAAGTTTTACATCGAAGCTAATCTTCATTTCAAGTATACTCTTAAACCTGCAAATATGGTACATCTGAAATCTCCGCTTAAAAGCGCTGAGCCGCTATTTGGAGCGAATGGTTTCGTACAGCGAACTGTAACTGTCCCCAACTGTTTCTTTTTGCTGATCCTCGAGTGATATAATTCATTACCTTAGGCACTTTCGTTTCCGCTTTCCATTTCTTCCTTCTCCGAAGAAATCAAATCGCGTTCATCCCCTCTTTACACTCATCTAATTACTTCAGCGGTGTTTGCTCAGTGTTTTCCGCCGACATTAAAAAGCCTCGAAACCGAAAGCGTTAAGCGATATTCATCGATCGGCCCTCAAACGATCAACTATCGGAATTCACGCGTCGGCCAAATATCCGATTAAATCAGCCGAAGAAATTTCTTTTTAATGACACGTTGTAAATTGAGACGCATCTGGTCACACAGACTCGCCCTTTAGCCACCGCCATCTGACTATCGGAAACCAATGGAAAGGGACTTCCATTCACTGCTGCAAATTTCGTGTAATTTTCCGCCGCCGTAGTTGTGAGAAGAAAATTGCTCCCTCGACGGAATCCTGTAATTATTAGATATATAATATTCTCACGACAGCGGTTCTGCATCGAAGATAATCTACATGTCAAGGATACTTTCTATCTACAAGTATATCTACCACTAGAATCTTTGCTGTGGTTAAATGTAAAAGACACTAAGAAGTCTCAATCCCATCTTTCAATATAAACGTATTATTATTATAGTTTTATTCTCACATTTTGTGGTATCTTTGAACCTGTGACGGGTATTCACCAAGTCACATGTTCCTATATTGTTATCATTTTTTATGGTATTTCTTATTATACTGATTATGATTACAGATTACAGAGAAATTTTCTTGTTATCGAGCAGGTGTCCAGTATTACAGATTTTTGTAGGGAGATATAGCTTTTTGGTTTTAAGCCTATCTCCATTAAGCTGTTATGCAATGATTTTGGAATTATTCCAGTTGATGAAAGTATGATTGGTACTATCTTNTAAGTCTAGTTTGTTCTTACTTATAACTCATTTTTGCAGTTTCCCTGGATATCAAGCTTGACATCTATACTTCACTTGATATTAAACATTTAAAACAAACGCCACAAAGTGAATACAGAGGAGCCCTTGAATGTTTGTTAACAAGTATCCTATTCAATTTGAAGTCCTTTGGGATTCGTTGTTTGAACTACTGAGTTAATGGTTTTTTACGCAGGGGAACAAACAATCCTTGAAAACATGTCCGTCCTTACCGACAAAATGCCTGATTTTTGAATCACTAACGTCCTTCTCTTTTTTATTACCCTCCCGGTTATAAAATAAAAACCTGAATAAATTAATTTTATTCCTTTGTTGTGGTTTGAGATCCCAAGGCCCATTGTGCTTTTTATTGAAAAATCTCGTTATCATCAGAGGAAAAAATACAATAACCCTCGAAACTAATCCACGAAGAGGAGATGGAGGTAAAAGAGACAGGATTTTTATGACAGTGAATGACATGAGCAAAGTCAAAGGATAAAAGATTAATATATCCTCTATAAAAATCTATTTTCCAGCTATTACTTCGGAAACAACAGAAAAAGGATATTTCGTTTTACATCAGCAAATTTATTTACTCTCTTCCTTTTATTAAACGTACAGGAAAAAGTTCAAAGTATTTTTGAAATTGGAGAAGAGGCACCGTTTTCGTACTCCATTTAATTTAGATGTAGCTCAGACTCCGTTATTTAATATGAAAATCGCAAATCGAGGTTTATCATCCTTGTATAAGAGCAGGATATATCAAAAGAACCTATATCTACTTCAGCTATCGGAAAATTGTTTGATAAAGGAAAGAATTGCTCTTATCAGTGATTTCATATTAATAAACTCAGGTGTTCTACTAATGGACTTTGAATAGTTGGTCTAAACTTTTACAAAAAGTAATTACTTTTCAGAGGATTATCTACTATCATCTGTACCATGAATACTGTACTGTAAATGGCTGAGTGAGGAAAGCATTGACTTAGCAATTTTTGTGCGAATTATGATAAATATATAAACATTATATTATTCAAAATCATGTCTATATTAAAATTTGCAACTTTTTAGTCTATTAATTATATGTATTATTCCAGGGGCGTAGTCAAGAATTGTGTCTGGGGGGAGGTTTCTGAGCAATTGCTTAAACGCAAATTTGCCTACATTTCCCGGACAGGCAAACTTCTGCCCTAAATCTAATAAAGGTGGAATCTGATTTATATTCACATATACTTCTGAGAAACGTGTACAGTACACATTTAAACAAACACAATTCACCTAACACAATCTCAATTTCAAAAAATCAATTTTGACTCTGAGGGGGCTTTAACACCCAACCCCCTTGGCTTTGTTACTGGTTATGTATTATAATATAAGAGAAAGTAAGGAGGGAAACTTGTTACAGAAGCTTATTAGGGAAACTAAGACGTGTAACTGTATATATATTTATTACTATTTTACATGTATAATATCGGAAAATTTTATTCTATTGAAGGATTTTTTATGAAACCAGACATACTTTTACTACCATTTTTCAGAGAAACATGAGCGTAAATTGATTTGCTTGATCTACAGTTAAACAATTACATGTTTAAATAATAGTAGAGAGCTCTTGCATTTTAAAAGCACATGCTGAAAAGTAATGATATTGTCATGGACAAGGACGGACCAAGTTCAGGTAGAGTTTCAGCGAACATTTTCTACCTGTTTTAACATTTCACACTGACCCTACCAGCAAGGAAAGGGATACGAATGTCATTGCACGTCGTTTTGAATATATCAAAGGAGAAATAGACACGGAAACATTCTGACAGGATTGGGACTCGACCCGGGGTCTTCCTGAAAACGGGTTCTTTTCTTCTTCCTTAAGTTTTACATCGAAGCTAATCTTCATTTCAAGTATACTCTTAAACCTGCAAATATGGTACATCTGAAATCTCCGCTTAAAAGCGCTGAGCCGCTATTTGGAGCGAATGGTTTCGTACAGCGAACTGTAACTGTCCCCAACTGTTTCTTTTTGCTGATCCTCGAGTGATATAATTCATTACCTTAGGCACTTTCGTTTCCGCTTTCCATTTCTTCCTTCTCCGAAGAAATCAAATCGCGTTCATCCCCTCTTTACACTCATCTAATTACTTCAGCGGTGTTTGCTCAGTGTTTTCCGCCGACATTAAAAAGCCTCGAAACCGAAAGCGTTAAGCGATATTCATCGATCGGCCCTCAAACGATCAACTATCGGAATTCACGCGTCNATACGAATGTCATTGCACGTCGTTTTGAATATATCAAAGGAGAAATAGACACGGAAACATTCTGACAGGATTGGGACTCGACCCGGGGTCTTCCTCGTTCCAGCGACGTGTGGCAGGGAGTGTAAAAATACCGATAACACTAACTGCTATTAACTTCCCAATATTTAGTGAAAAACCAGAAGCGACAAGAAGAACTTCGTCATCGCGATTGTTTCCTTTTGACACTTTTGGCTCCCGGATAGCCAAGTGGGCAACGCGTTCGACTTCGGCGAAAGCGGTCCCGGGTTCGATTCCCGGTGGGGGCCCATGTGCGAAATGACCAAAGCAGTCGAAGCACTTTTAACAATACTACTACTACTGTGACACTTTTACGTCTTCTCTCGAAGCACGCGTTAACTAGAGAAAAAAAGCTCTTCAATAATAATAATAATAACAATAATTTATGCAATGAAAACATAAGGATAATTCCAATAATGAGACCTTCAGTTTGAAAAACTAGCACGGTAACCACTTTCTCTACCGCTGCCGGTCATGATATCGGTAACATTATTAATCATTATTCCTCAGAAAAAGAAACCGTAGACTGTTCTTATCACAGAGGTATATGACGATCAACTATTTTCCGCGCTAAACTATTAGTCTAACGGCACCAAACAATATAAAACAATAGGACGTTAACAGTCTGAGTATCAAAAGCCACATGGTTTCATTGAAGTATTCCGAAGAAGACAGATATAAGAAGAACTCAAGTTTCTCGGAAGTCTTTACTCAGACTACTTGTGTCGATCGCTTCTTTTTCGCCACCAGACTGTGGAATTGCTGCATCGCCGCTTCCGTTCAAAGCCATTCGCCTCCCTAATGTGTCCCCAATACGCTTTGCAGTGTCAACTACGTGCCATTCGACCTCTCCTTCTTCGCTGCCAATCTCAAGCGATGCTCCCTTCACTATCCATATTTGTTGGGAGGGTCATTTTCACCTAAACCCCACCTACGTTTTGGTTTCTATTTAATTTTACATTCTTTTCAACACGTCCTTCCATACGCTTTAGACCAGGGGTGGTCAACCTCGTGAGTAATTGTTTCATCTTTATATTAAACACCCTTGTTAAGTATGAAGGAACTTAACTTATTGTAACTCATTTAAAACATATTTGTGATTGTATATATCTGGCCCTCTTAAGCTAGAATAATAATAATAGCTTCATTATAATGCTCTGGGTACAATTAACCCTAAGAGCAACAAACAAAATTTACTTCGGGGTGTGTATGCACAACTCCAAGAAATATTATGTCACCAAAAAAATAAAATTAAACAGAATATTACTGTTATATTACATTAAAAAGTTGTGGGGGATCATACCCCCCATGAGAACAGAGCAACAGAGCCAACAATAAACGAAACCATGTGAGAAGATGGCCATACAAACTTCTGGAGACTCGCAGGGTATACATGTTAAAATAAACAAGTTTATATTTTCATTAAACTTCTGGCGGAAGTATTTCAGTCTCTGGATTATGGAGAATATAGTGATTACTCCAAAGCTGTACACCCCCAATGGACAAATCCTAGCTGCGTTCCTGGACTTGACCAATTCTAACCTTCTCAGATGTGACAATAGTTTTCGCTGGGCTTTCAACCTTGAGGAAACACGATGCAGTTTGTCTCACATCTCCACATCAAAATGGAGAGGGGGACGGACATACGGACAGACCGACAAATTTTGCTTTTTGAATATATAATATGCCGTACCAATAACGATAAATCGTTTGCTATCATAACAATCGGAGTATCGAGAAACACATAAGAATTTTAATTTTTTGATAATATTAATGATTAGTTTTTCAAATAACACTTTTAAATTTAATGGCGAATGCTATAAATTCATCTAAGGAGACGCTATTATTCTTCTATCTACATATTAAAGTAGAAATCAATGATGAGTTTAATTTTTTATACACGTAAAACGATTCTTGAGTCTAAAATTCTCTCTTTCGAATGATAATTCCAACGATGTTCTTCTATTGTTCCATAAGTCTAGTTTGTTCTTACTTATAACTCATTTTTGCAGTTTCCCTGGATATCAAGCTTGACATCTATACTTCACTTGATATTAAACATTTAAAACAAACGCCACAAAGTGAATACAGAGGAGCCCTTGAATGTTTGTTAACAAGTATCCTATTCAATTTGAAGTCCTTTGGGATTCGTTGTTTGAACTACTGAGTTAATGGTTTTTTACGCAGGGGAACAAACAATCCTTGAAAACATGTCCGTCCTTACCGACAAAATGCCTGATTTTTGAATCACTAACGTCCTTCTCTTTTTTATTACCCTCCCGGTTATAAAATAAAAACCTGAATAAATTAATTTTATTCCTTTGTTGTGGTTTGAGATCCCAAGGCCCATTGTGCTTTTTATTGAAAAATCTCGTTATCATCAGAGGAAAAAATACAATAACCCTCGAAACTAATCCACGAAGAGGAGATGGAGGTAAAAGAGACAGGATTTTTATGACAGTGAATGACATGAGCAAAGTCAAAGGATAAAAGATTAATATATCCTCTATAAAAATCTATTTTCCAGCTATTACTTCGGAAACAACAGAAAAAGGATATTTCGTTTTACATCAGCAAATTTATTTACTCTCTTCCTTTTATTAAACGTACAGGAAAAAGTTCAAAGTATTTTTGAAATTGGAGAAGAGGCACCGTTTTCGTACTCCATTTAATTTAGATGTAGCTCAGACTCCGTTATTTAATATGAAAATCGCAAATCGAGGTTTATCATCCTTGTATAAGAGCAGGATATATCAAAAGAACCTATATCTACTTCAGCTATCGGAAAATGGTTTGATAAAGGAAAGAATTGCTCTTATCAGTGATTTCATATTAATAAACTCAGGTGTTCTACTAATGGACTTTGAATAGTTGGTCTAAACTTTTACAAAAAGTAATTACTTTTCAGAGGATTATCTACTATCATCTGTACCATGAATACTGTACTGTAAATGGCTGAGTGAGGAAAGCATTGACTTAGCAATTTTTGTGCGAATTATGATAAATATATAAACATTATATTATTCAAAATCATGTCTATATTAAAATTTGCAACTTTTTAGTCTATTAATTATATGTATTATTCCAGGGGCGTAGTCAAGAATTGTGTCTGGGGGGAGGTTTCTGAGCAATTGCTTAAACGCAAATTTGCCTACATTTCCCGGACAGGCAAACTTCTGCCCTAAATCTAATAAAGGTGGAATCTGATTTATATTCACATATACTTCTGAGAAACGTGTACAGTACACATTTAAACAAACACAATTCACCTAACACAATCTCAATTTCAAAAAATCAATTTTGACTCTGAGGGGGCTTTAACACCCAACCCCCTTGGCTTTGTTACTGGTTATGTATTATAATATAAGAGAAAGTAAGGAGGGAAACTTGTTTCAGAAGCTTATTAGGGAAACTAAGACGTGTAACTGTATATATTTAAAACTATACAATTTACCTCGCATAATTTAGATATTTTCAAAACAAATTTTGACTCTGGAGGGTTTAACACCCAGCACCCGGTGGTTTCGCTGCTGGATGTGTATCATATATATATGTATATAAAGCAAATGTCTGTCCGTCTGTCTGTCCCCCTATTTATCTCAGAAACGGCTTGACTTAGAGATCTGAAACAAACTGCATTGTGACTCTACGATGCGGAAACCCCAGGAAAACTATTCTCATCTCTGAGGCCCGGGTTAGAACCCAGGAGCCCATGATACGTTTCCGTAAGAGATGTACGTAAATTACGTTTTCATGACTTGCATAGGTCGTTTCTTTTATAGATTTAAATTGGAAAAAATGGTCCTACGAAATTGAGACAAGCGTCTAAAAAAGGGAAAATGATCATAAAATCTTATTTTAGTCGTCAATCATTCATATAAATTCGAAATTGCGAGAACTTTGATAAAATAGACGGAAAATCCGTAACATTTTTAGAAAATAACTCATCCCTTTGACGACCAAAGCAACTGTCGAAAATTGATTTCATGAGTATCCCATATAAATACACGAGGATAATCAGTTAGTATTCTTTTCCATAAGAAAAGTATGTAAAATAGGTTTTCGTTACCTGCAGAGGTTGTTTCTTTTCAACATTAAATTAGAAACAATTGACCTATAAAATTGAGACAACTGTCACAAAGGAAAATGATCATATATTCTTATTTTTGTCGTGAAATATTGACATAGATCCGAACTTTCGAGGATTTTGATAAAACACATGGACATTTCGTAAAATGTTTGGGAAATATACAACTCATCCCTTTGACGACTAAGACCATTTTTGAATGTTCATTTTATGAATTGTCCCATATAAACGCACGGGGATAATCAGTTCTTATAATTATTATAAGAAATGTACGTAAAGTATGCTTTCATGAAAACAGTAGAATAAATATTATAAATAATGGTAAGAAATATATAGAGTTATTATGATCTTACGACTGAATTGTTTTGTGTTTAGGGGGACCGGATATATACGATAATAGATATATTTTTAAACTAAATTAAGTTCCGTCATACTTGATGGGGGCGTTTAGTAGTTATAATATAGTACGAAAGAGTAAGGACAAAAACTTCTAAAGGAAACAAAAACGTGTGTTTGTAAATATTTAAGCAAACATAAATTAGCATAATCTAGATATTTTAAAAATCAACTTCGACTCCGGGAGGTGGGGGGTATAACACCCAAACTCCGCCCTGGGTATGTATTATAATATTAAAGAAAGTAAGGAGGAGAAGTTGTAAGGAAAAAAAGTCGAAACGGGATGATTTTAAATTGACCCTACAAGCCACCAGTGGCGTGTTGCAGGAGGTGTATACACACCGAAAAATTGGATCGATTAAGTTATATACATGAAACTGTGCCTAGCTAGGATATGCGACTTCTTTTACAAGTTTACCACGTGCAAAACGTACTTAAATGAGCATGAGAGGAGAATGGCGGACGGAAAAGAACGGGGCGACACGAAAGGGACAACGAAAATGAGCCGTTGAGAAGTTGGGAGATGAAGAATTCAGAAGGAATTATAGATGGGAATAACAGAGAGATGAAAAGAGTATGAAGAGTGAAAGAATAAATGAGGTGGACAAAGGAGAATGGAAGATTTGGGAAAAGCGCAAGGGACGGCGGAATAAAGAGAATCGGATGTAGGGAAGGTTAAGAAGTGGAGTATGAATATACATGATTGAGGGAAGGGAGCAAAAGATGAAAGAGAAATGGAGAGGAAGAGGGTTTAACGTTTCAACGGAGAAAAGGGCCAAAGAAAAGAGACAAACGCACGGGACTTCATTACGGAGCTCAACCTTCGTTACTGAGAATAGGAAATGCCGTTTGCGAGAAAAACGTCTTAAATGTGCAAATACGGAAAGCGCGTTCAAAGTTTGCAGGAACATGTCATCCGTAAGGGAAATATACCGTTGATATCTATAATTACCTACTTTCTGGTGCCTGGAGTTTCACAGTAACTTCAAGTTCATGCGTTACAGAATGAGAATCGCTTCGCCATTTTTTGAGAAACTCGAGAAAAAAATACTCATTTATCTAGCCCTGGGAAATAGGGTTATTCGAACTCGTTCTAACTGAGCTACTTTGCTAACTTTATCCGACTTCAATTTTAAATATTTTTCCATAGATGCAGGACAATATGGTGCAAAATGTAAGATAGTTAACGTTATCTAAAATATGCGCAAGACTTCGTGCCAAAATGTAATCCAAGAAGAAACAAAAAGCAAGACACAAAATCAGTTTTGGCGTATATCAGGAGTTGGTAACCTTTTTGTGTCGATAGTGCTTTATTTCCTGAATATATAGGACTTGGTGCCAGAAAAGGTGCCAAACCATATATTTAGATGCTGATATAGGATATTTTATTACAATATCGAGGGGATTAAAATGTTATAAATGGCGTAAATAATCCTTAATTAGAATGCATTATTAATGAATAGTTGTTATTAATAATGAATTTAATCCACGTTTGTAAGTATTCTTTGGGCTTCATTTTTCAGTGAAGGATAAATCATAAGGATAATGCCATCAGAGACCCACGTGTCAAAAAAAAAATTCTCGCGAATACCACTTTGGACACGCGTGCCATATATTTGCCACCCCTGCCACAGATTCTCCTAGCCAGACAACAAAATTAAGTTATCCATATATGAATTCCTTTGAGTTAGAGAGTGAAAAACAGAAAGAAATCAAGTCCAAGTCCCCAACCTCGTCAGATTTTTTCAAACCCTTATTCTTTGAGAAAATATTTAATTCGTTCCGTTGGAATTCAGATATACGAATGTGATTACGCGGGATCGCATAAGATGAAATAAAGCATACAAAAACACTTTTTTTACTTTTACTTGCAATTAGCAGTAGTATCGTTAAAATTGCTTCCACAACTAAGGTTATTTCTCTCATATGGGTCCCAACTGGGAATCGAACATGCGACTTCTTCCATGAAAAGTAAACGCGGTACCTTCTTAGCAATGTGGGAGTCTTACTTGTAATTATCACCCTTGTTAGAACATATGGATAGGTCTTAAAGGTCTTTATTAGGGCGAGATTGTGAATTAAGATGTACGTAAATTACGTTTTCATGACTTGCATAGGTCGTTTCTTTTACAAAATTAAATTAGAAACAATGGT
>KZ308873.1:263654-442452 GCA_000376725.2 Ladona fulva
GATAGGAAATTTCAGAACATATACATTTTTAAATAGAAATAGATAGGAAATCTCAGAACATATAGGAAACGGGTGAGGGTGAACTAGAGCAAGATCGTGCGCACCCCGGAAAAATCCCAAGGAAGAATGGACTTGAAAAAAGTCTGACTTTTTTCAAGTCCAAATTTCCTTGGGAAATCTTAGAACATAAAAGAAGCCAAAACACACATTAATGCCGATACACATATTAATATTTGATAGCAAAATTTGAATTGAATTACATCTTTTGAGAGTTATTACTTCTAATTAGAATTTATTTCTATTTGAACCATCAGAACAATGAAGCAGCGCAAATTACCGTGTTTTTTATCACTTAGAATAAAATGAGATTTCAAGTTGCTAGATATCGATTTAATGAGATTTTACTGAAATTGCACTTCTTCATAAAAATCTGCAAAATATTTTTTTAACGCGGGTGTCTGTTTCAAGCAATAGAAAAATATTTCTTGTGTGTTTCTCTAGTGAATTTGTTTCAAAATATAGGCTCTTCATATATGTATCTATGTTTATAGTAAAAACTATCACAGAATCTACGTAACTCTACATAATAGAACGAGAAACCTAATATTCCATACACTTATATATAAAACCAGAACTTATATATGAAAAGTCCTTTTTTTGTTTATTGTCGTAACTTTGTGGAATTCTTTTCCCTCTGAATTAAACAGTATATGTAGAGCGTAACTCTTTATAATAAAATTCTATGAATATTTGCTTTATAAAATTCACGCTGATATCTCTTTTTTGTGAATAACTAATGTATACATTACTTAACTTGTCTAGGATTTCGCACTTCATATATATTATATTAGCAAACACAAACGTGCCCTCGCAATAAAGCGGATTCTTTTACATGGAACAAATAGCGGAGATAATGAAGAAGAAAACCTTAATTTATGCACAGCTCATTCCGTTTTTTATGACGTTTCGGGATCCAGCGCACGCCCTCTCAGAGCCATACGCAGTGTCCCTTGGCCGAATAAAGAAGTATTACTCCGGGAAACACTCAAGTAGCACAAAAAGCTAAGAATGCATAATGAATCTGTGGAGAGAAAGACTACTCGATGAGAACAGAGGAAGAGAAGAGGGAGAAATTCGATGTAGAGAAATTGAAGCGGTAAAGGGAAATGAGCAGAATCGACCAAAAGAAAGAACATGTAAAGTAGGACGAAAAGAAGAGAATAGAGGAGGCAGAAGCCGATGAAGTTGGTGAAGAAAGAACCTCCAAAGAAATTGGGATAACGTGTCAGGGAGAGAATTTTCAATGAGAAAATTAAGTGATGAAGGTTAATAAATGTGACAGAGGAAATTTAAAGCATTAAAATGCAGTGAAAGTTTATAGAATGTGATACAATTGAGAACCCTAATACCTGTGAATGTAGCAATAAAAACATATTAGATGAAAGTACAGTAACAACCCGTTTAACGCGGGGGATACGTTCTAATAAGTTTGAGGGCTAAACAAAACAGCGCACAGTGGGCTAGAATCGAAAAAAGCAGGCCAAAAATACGAAAACGCTTTTTTTGAGTAGGGAATATGAAACTTTGCATGACCAATCTTAAATAAATTCTAATAATAATACACATATAAATAATACGCATTAAGATTATACAGGGGGTCAAACGACCAAATTTTTCGAAAAATTCCGGACTTCGATTTTTCGCGAAAATCTTCAACTTCAATCCGCTGGTGAACCCAAATGAAGATAATCGTCGGGTAAAATTTAATTCCATGTTATAAACATGTTCCTTCTCCTTCATAAGGCGTGGCATTTATGATCATCCTTCAGTATTTACATACTTTTCGTAACAAAATGACGGACCCTTATTTTAGAGCAAACTTTTACCTATAGCGAGGAAAATAGTAGAAATTGACATCGAATGTCAGGGAATAATTTATACCACAATATTTTTTGAAGCTTCCTAAAGAGAAATCTGAAATAAAACCTTGCGCCATCAATAAATAAACCGACTTTTCGGAAACGCTGCAAGGGCTCAATCCGCGCGGCGACGTCGACGCTCACATGTTTTAAGAGGACCTACGGACCAACATAATTTTAAATATTTCTTTTCGTAGTTATTGAGTATTATTGTACTTCGTGAGTATTTTAAATAAGTATATTTAGTAGAAAAACACGATTTCATGGAGGATTCTAACTGAAAAATATAGAACTAGGCCATTTTTAAAACATAACCACATGCTTTTATATGTGCCTCTCGGCGCTACAGTTCGGGGTGAGCTTTGGCCTCCTGCACAATACACCTCCACTGCTCCCTGTTGACTATCTTTCTCCTCCAACAAACCACATTCATCTTAAGAAAATCTTTACATACATCATCTAGCCATGTCAGTCTGGGTCTCTTTCTCTTCATATATTTTTCCATATAGCATTCCCTTTGCCATGGCTTTCTCATTCACCTTTTCAATATATCCTAACCACTGTAGTCTCTGGGCCTTTATGAACCTTACTTCTCCTTTAAGCATTTATTTAATTCATCGTTATAGCGAATTTCGCACACACAATTTTGTATGACTGGTACATATACTATCTACCTTAGTATTTTTCTTTCAAAATTCCTCAAGTATTCACTTATTTTGAGGTTAACGACCATGTTTCTGCGTCATACGTCTCAACTAGTCTTATCAATGTCTTATACACATACATATATGAGTTTTTGAGTTCCTCGATATTAGCTTGCCTTTAAAAAGGTTTTGATTAGCATAAAATGCTTTACTCCCCGTCTGTATTCGATCCGTTATATAGCTGTTTATTTATTTCTCATTATCTATTAGGTTCCCTAGATATCAAAAGTAAGATACTCTTTGTAATGTTTTGCCCCACACCACCAGATTTTTCAGTTTTCTCCTTGAATTAGATGCTGACATAACGATATATATATTAATGTTACACACATTAAAACTTAAATCGGACGGTCCGTCCCCTTCTTTGTTTAAAAAAACGACTTTGTATAAATATATCAGACAAAACGCATTGCGACTCTACAAGGTTATTAGTCCCAGGAAAACTATTCTCATCTCTGAGAGAGCTCAGGTTCGTATCCGGAAGCCCCTTATACATTTCCATAACAAATAAATGTAAAGTACGTTTGCACGATTTGCAGAATGTGTTTATTTTAGAAAATTAAATGAGAAAAAAATGGTCCTACAAAATCGAGACAAGTGTCAAAAGAAAGGATACTGATCATGCATTCATTTAGTCGTTTAATAATAAAAGGTATCCTTGAGGTGTAAAACGGAGGTGAGGCTTGGAATGAGTTGAATAGCAAGGTAGAAGATACCGTTTTATATAGCTCGAGGGGATAATGAGCAGAAGTTAAAGCTGAGGAAAAAGAACAGCTTTAGCTAAGAAATCGTTCGTTAACAGAGGGATTAAAGAGTGGAATAATTTTCATAAAGAGGTCTTTATTCCCTTACCTAAGAGTAGAAAGTATTTTTGATAACGATACAGAGTTTATTGAGATACAGAAATGCAAAGATGCCATTTGATTTTAGATTCAATGTAATATAAGGGTGTAGTAGTGATTATCTCTCTCGTATTGTTTTAATTTTTAAATAAGTTTATATTATATGATTAAGCTACCACTAGACTTGTGTCTAAGCGCGGCCGAATTTTTTTAGAAATAACTAAATACATAATTACGATTTGATTGCTCTTATACGATTAATACGAAAGGCTTTGAAAAGGCAATATTTTAAATGAAATTATCGTAATATTATACTAAGATAAATCAGAAAAGGAAGACAAAATCCTCTTCCTGGGCAATACCCTTCCTCAGGATTGGAAATGCTCAAAATAATGTCTAACACAGGAAAGAAATCTAATAACGCCTAGGACGTAAACATGTAGTGAAGGACTGTTGTGAAGATGGGCCTTGATGAAGTAACTAGGAAAAGAATAGTAAACATTTTTATGTAATATGATCGTCCACATGGGTGTGAAACCTGGACCATATGAACGTCAATGAATGAATATGAATCAAAAAATAGGAGTCCTTCTAAGATTTCGTCTGGACTTAAATATAAACCGTTAATTCTGCTATTAGAAAGCAAAGCGAGGTAGTACTGGAAATAAAAAGGTTGTAGAGCGAAACTGAGACTAAATAGTCCCATACCACATTCTAAATGAATGGAAATGGTGGGTGAAGAGAGGCTTTTTGTGTGAGAAAATAGAAGGAAGGCCGAGGATATGGGCGTATCGAACATTAAGGATAAAGAGAAGGCAGAAAAAAAAGATTGAAAAAAGGTTGTTGGGAAAGCTAGAGGAGAAGACGAAGTCAACATTTGCTGAACTGAATAAAAGGTAGGACAAATTAACCAAAAAACAAAGTATGAGGTGTTGCATAAGACGAGTTAGCGCACATGATCCTGTAGAGAGAAGAACATCAATGCAGGTGTACACAAAATCCTAGTTCTCTACTGCTTGAGACGGCATAAAAATAACGTATATTAAGGAAAAGTTTTCCTTACATTTACATGTCTCATATTCGACGTTACACCTGATACGTCGTTACACATTCTTGCTGTTCTTGGGTAACTTGTTATCTTGGTTTAGAGTATCATTTCTCTAATTCAACTAATGACGTAGGCCGAAGGCGGTGAGCCTCGGAGACGGAGTAAGAGATGAAAATTAGAGAGGGAACTAAATGAGCAGATTCCAGAGGAAATGAAACTTGCATAAACACGTGGCGGCATCCTGTTTTGTAGGGGTGCATAAGAAGGGAAATAAAAGCCTGGGAAGATTAGAAGGTGAACGTCAGATAAAACTGCGAGTAAGAGTAGCCACTGTAGGCTTTACCGAATGTATGAGTTCTTCTAGCAGTTAGATTTCTCCAGAAGATGTTATTTATTCAAGTAATCCTCAATTTCATCTAGATAACGAATACAAGTATGCAACAGGCTAAGTTAGCTATGTGATTGCCATTCTCAAGGGGAATTAATGCAACTACCTGGTATTCATCCTATACGGTAGAGAAACCCATTTTAGAACTTTCCCAAGGCAGAATGTCACGCAATCCATATTAAATACACAAAGTCAAACTATTTACAAATTATTTCTTCTACGAACATAGAATTAATGAAATATATTTAACGATACAGGAACTAAGTTAATTGATTCTCAATAGTCTATTCTCGCACTATGATAGGCACAATAAATTTGAATTAAAATATAATTTAGCAAGGTGAATTGGGTTTGAAAACTTCAGGCAAATTTCCATTACGTTAACTCGCTAAATGAAACCGTTTATTTCTGCACTGTTTAGATAGATACACTCTTTTAAACTGTATCACTTGACTTGTTTTTAAACTGCATCACTCCATATGATTTTCTATTATTAAATATCCATTTTCCGTGAGCTGAATAAATAAACGGTTCCATTCCGTTACTCCCCGACTTACTATAGACAGGAGCATTTACAAATGCCGTTTCTCTCTTTAAGCGTGGTAAGTGTATGATTATAATGTCCACATTAATCTGGATGTGGTAGTCATAATCCTTTTTGTTCTTGTAAATTAATTCTAATAAATTAATAATTCATACAATAGTGATTTTCTGTACTTTCTTACTAGTAAAATCTCATATTATTTCTCCAGCAATATATCCGAACATAATTAGTATTCTAACCCAGGTAATTCTGATCTAGGTTTAGATTATTTTTTCAACAACAAAATCTTCATATTTATCTATATAAATACCCTGCAAGCCTCCTTTTGGCGTGCGGCAGGGGGTGTAATCACCGAGATTTCTAACTAAATATTTTGCTTATTGTTTCCGCGTATCGCACGCGGAAAGTATGAGTTCCTAAAACGACTTGTCCTCGCATTTATTTCTCTCATTTTCGGATCGGCCGAAGTAGCTAAGGATATAAATCGAGTCCTGTAGCGTTAAGTTTCAACTGATAATGCCCTGAAAAATAATAAATGTTGGATGGAAATTAACCTTAAATCCTCAGTATTGTTTATGATTATAAGCATAACACTTTATAACATAGCAAAGGCATGCAAAGTGAATGGCGGAATGGATCTCATACTACAGTTTTCATGTTTAAAAACAACGTAGATGTAATTACTTGGACGAAGATGTTGCAGAAATGCTCAGAACTAATAAAAACTGCTTGTTCTTGTTTTGTCTCCTTGTTTATAGGAGATGAAGCCAACAAATCTGAAAATATGCGAATACCGACAGTTTATAAGTAAGTTATTTCTTTAAAATATTTTATAGAAGGATTTCTTATAGTTATACACATTTCCTATCATCTTTGCTGTTCTGTTTCCAGGATAACCAAGTGGGTGGCTTTGGTGAAAGCGGTTCCAGAGTCGATTTTTGACGGGGGTCATAGAATGACCATAGCCGTCTAAATATAAATCTACGGAAATTCCCTGCAAGCCGCCTTTTGGAGTTTGCGGCAGGGAGTGTAAGCACCAAGCGTTCGAGTTAACTATTTAGTTTATTGTTGTCGCGCATCGTTTACGGAAAATATTAGTCCTTAAACCACTTGTCCTCACATCTATTTATCTTAGTTTACGGAATAATATATTGACTTTAAATCTTCTACGTCTACATCTACATATGTACTGTGCAAGCCGCCTTTCGGCGTGTGGCAGGGGGTGCAAGCACCATAACTCTCTAATCGATTGCTCTAGGGTATCGTTTGCAGAAAAAATGAATTTTTGAAACGACTTGTTCTAGCATCTATTTCTCTGGCTTTTCTTGCATTATGATAATGGTCTATGTAACATGAAGGACGCATTATGTCAGCAACATCATCTGTGAACGTGCTTTCTCTTAATTTATTTAGCAGTTGTATCCTTTGTTTAAGCCTTCTATCTTCTAAAGATTCCCATCCCGCGTCCTCAAAGCATTTACGTAATACATGCTGACTTGTCGTAACAATTCTTTACAAAAAGTATCGCCTTTTGCTGTACTTTTTCTAATTCCCGGGAAATCTTGATAATATTTCAAATTTTCCATCTCGAGTTCGCGAGTATACGTTTCAACTGCTGGATCCCACATACTCGCCGCATGTTCTAGATGGGGCCTGACTAAGAAATGGCCGTCGGAGAACTTTTGACAACACAACTTCTGCTGTAGGTCTCAATGCTTAATCAGGGACATTTTTGCATAGCGGATACGTTAAGTTAATGTTAAATCGGCTTTACCGCTTGGTAGGACCAAATCGGAACGTACTACGAAGTGGCGAGGGGCGAGAACGTAGTAGAGATAGCAAACGGAAAAGGAAGATAAAAGCCAAAGCAAGGATGAGAAAGGAAACATGTGCCGGCATCGGAGAGGAAGGGCACGGGAAGGGGACGTAAGTCAGTGGAAAGTGGGGAAGCAAAAAGCAAGATAGAGAGAGCGAGAGATGGCGAGATAGCGAGAGAGCGGCTTTCCGATCGATACTCCCCTCAGCTCCATTGGGAAGAGAGTGCGAAAGAAGGGTTTCTGGTGAGGGTACTGGTGGGCATAAGGGCGAAAGGTGACGGGAGGATTCGGAAAGGGGTACACGAGTGGAAATTGGATAGATGTTGGGAGGCGGAGAAGGAAATAGCGGTTGGGAAGAGAAAGAGATATATATAAGAGAACCGGAGGATATTGCGTAAGTTTTACGGTGCATTACCCTACTGCTTTGGACACGGCGCCCTCTCCGGCTGAGGGTGCGCCAGCCGCTTGATTTGTTCGTCAATATCCTGAATTTGAAATGGGAATCTCGTGAAAAATGAGGGCCGATCACACCAGCCTTGATGGGCGATTTATCCGTAAGCTTATGAGTTTCCAAAAAGTTATGACCTACGAAAATATCAAATGGCACCCTCCTATTATTTTGGATGGATCCATCAGGAAAACGCGGCCGGGTCATATGTTTTTTGTGGGGGCTATTTGTTAACTGCTGGGAAGCGATGGAGGTCTTTAAATCTTATTGAAATACTCTCGGAACTGTCTGAACTTGCATTGAGAAGGATGCTTTTTATACTTAACTAGCTTTATCAGATGGGAACGTATGCCGGTCAACTATTAGCACATCCTAGTGAATTGTATACGTGATAAATGCTGTTATATTTTTAGTTGAATTAAACATTATTTAGTCTTCTTGGTCGCAAGCTTAGGAATTGGAATTTTGCGAGTTTAATCAAAATTTTAAACTAATAATTAATTTGATATTTCTTCCGAATTGAATTTAAATACTGTTACGAAAATTCCGAGTTTTGAGCGGAAATCCACTATATCGTATTCAGAATTTACGTAAAGTATGCCTAAAAACAATAGCCACCGAGGAATACTTTTGAACTAGCTATTTAATTAATTTTAATCTGTCTTTCTAGGATTTATACTGCGAATAACCGTCAAAAAATAGAATGTAACACCATCAGATTATATTGAAATTATTGTAGTATTAAAATTTAAAATTTAGTTACGAAATAATAGACTCTGCAAAAATCAAACTGATATTACTTAGAAGAATCTGCAAAACTGAATATGGAATAACTGTAAGTTGCGAAGCTGATTAACAATAATTTAATAAAATATGATCTTTAGGCAAATGGCTTAATTTATATAACTCAATAGTTGTATCTATAAATAATTATTTCTTTAGACGATCTGAAAGTTAATTGCAATGGAATCTTAAATTAGAATAAAAATCTATCGTTAAGTATTCCCTAAAGTATTTAACGTCAAACTTTAGTACAAGTTCGGTTCTGCACTTCGTTCTTTTTTCTATTACCCGATATTCATTTGCTTTTTGTACAAATTAAAAGGAAATTTTCTCAAAAAGAGGGGACTGAAACAACATTTATCATTATTTTGTGCGAAATTTGGATCATTGCGTTTCCTGTGTAACTTATATATGAGGTTTTTCATTTGTTAGAGTACTTGATGATGTTTCAAAGTTCCATAGTTTAAAAAAGGATTTTAGAAGACAATCTTGAAAATTTAAATACCTATATGATAAAGTAAATGATAATGCCACGTGTCAAAACCCGGGTCCTTTTTCTTTTATTACTTTGTGATTCGTATATATATAAATCTGTTAGTCAACTCGCTCACTACTGAGTAAGAGAGAAATTATGAATTAATGGCAAAATAAATGGGAAAATTACACTGTACATAGATAATTAAAATTAAACCAACTGTCAATTTAATAGTAAAAAAAATATACCAAAATAAATAGCGTAAATAATAGCAGTAAATCAAATATAAATAGATATTCTACGATAATTATTGTCTAAAATATTTTGACTAAAACTATTAAAAAACAATAATAAATTAAAAAAATTAAATACGAGTTGCTTTTCTGACGTTAGAAAACTCCGTAACGTAGAGGTTAAAGGAACGTAAGCTGGAGGAGTTATACCGGCTATAGTGCAGGAGACAGTTCTCGTTGACTTGTGGAGCGAGACGGGGCCCAGGCGTCAGAGAGGATTTCCATTCTAAGACCTGTCCCTATGGTATCTTGCCGTTCTAGCGTAAAGAGATGCAACTAAATGCAGCTCCAACATCCAAGATCTTTAGACCTTTCGGAGCGAATCTCGAGCAAATAAATATCCATCCCGGCATCCATTTAAAGGAGCGGAAGTTCCTCGTAGTAGAAAAGATTAGGCCCACATATCCCTCTAAGGTAAAAGTAGACGAATAAGAGTCGCGATGAACGACTAAATGATAAACTTTCAGTTAAGTCAGTTTTTCAATGAAGAATTGTCTACAGAATAATTCGAATTGTGCTTTAAAATCAGGGTTCTAAAATTGCAATGAAATTAAAACGGTCTATTATTGTCAAAATGTTTGCAATAAAGAGACCTAAAGCACGTAATCATTCGTTTCATTTAATCTAAGTACAAAATAATATTTATATAAGAGAAGAGTCTTAGTAATAGAGATTACTAGCAATAACTTCAACCTGATGAAATATACGATTTTTATATACTTTAATTATAAAGAGAAAGGAAATAAACTGTGATGCTTAACCTGCAGAAAATCGGCTGATAGAATAACGGCTAAAATACCTTTATAATATTTTTCTTAAAACAGCATATCGAATTACATGTATAAATGTGAGTATTTTTGGGATTTACTGTTCATAGTTAAATATATATTGCAATATCATGATGCAATCATTGAACAAGAATCCTGTATATCTGATATGAAGCGTTGAATCAAGTACTGTGATTTATGACATATATTGCATTATATAAAGTAATTTTTGACGTGAAATTCGTAGTTAACATAAGATTTGACACAACATTTATCGTGAATTAACGCATATTTTTTTATAATTTTAAGGATAAGAACCTAAAAAGTCGATCAGTTAAAGAACATCCAGGAGAATTTCAGTATAGGTAACTCGATCATCCGAGTTTATGTGGACCGGGGCCACCTCGAATTATTGAAAACCAGCATAATACGGAAGATTCGTATCGCGTGCGTAAACTATGAAATACACACCCTATTTTCCTACCTTGCCTCTGTACAACGTGTGTTCACAATGAAAAAATCATTTTAAAGTAAAAACTTTATGAAAAAAATCTCTATTCATTCACATGATATATACGTCATTTTTTTAGATTCAGTTATCATTCTTTTTTCCCATTATCTTTAGATCATTATGCTACCATTTGCTTGTCTATGCTGAACTAGAATGTTGCAGTTACAACTTATATTATCGGCGTTCTTGTACATATGTAAGTGAAAAAGTTAAAGCACAAAAATTTAATTTGCATCTTGTAAGCACTCTCATTTCAACAGCTTAATTATCGACGGTATTATGTACGTATATATAACGTATACTCTTTCCAGTAACATTTTCCCCTCGTTGTTTGGCACCGCTGGTAACATGATGAAATAAATGTAACATAAAATACATATTTCTATATACTTGTATAATAAGGAATATCGGTTAATCGGAACTCGGATGAGTGTGATTCTACTGAACCTGCTAGAACTTCCAAAAACGTGTTGCTCTCTTTTTAAAAATAACTGTGCTAAATAATAATAAGAAATGACAATAGTTATATTAATGGAAAATTTGAATAAAAATAATTACATTTTTATCGTTGTAATCTTAACAAAAACACAGCATCACTGACCGAACTCACATTTAATCAAGTTTTCATTCATTGACCGATTAAAATTACATTATTGAAATCTTTTATAAAAAATAAAATACGGGAAAAGGGGTAAAGTTTACTTTGCACGTGAAAGGGTACACATAGGGCAAATCCTAAGGAATAAAAGACGTAAAAAAAGTTAGACAGAGCCGAAACTATAAATCGGGATCTTCCGCTATCTGAGAGAATACTCCAGCCAATTAAGCTATGGATCCATTCAAACATGCCATTCTAGGAGACTTCGTATGCGAAGGCGAAGTGGTTTCGCCCGACTGTATGGCCACGTCTACAGCCAAAGTCCTCATTAAGGAACCGGCTATAGAAAGCAATAAAGTATTTGCTCGGAAAGCAGACGATTTCAGGTTTGACTCCCAGTCATGTCAAACTTTCTTAATTAATTTTTCCGTGCAATATAATACGCGTAACTGTTAGCAGGTCACGATTTTCAAGCGACGAAAACGAAATGACGAAAGGAATTATAATAGAAATACACGTTTATTCAATCTTCGTTAAATGAAACAAAAATTGGCTTTATTCTGATACTATTAATATTCAGCTAGGAATGCGCAAGGGAAAAGTCAAAGAAGAAGACAAAGACAAAAGACGTTAGTTGACATGAAAGATGAGATAAATCAACAGGAAACGAAAGAAATATCACTAAATAGGGAATATTAAGGTACCTGAATTTACCAAAGGCAGAACACTTATGAATATATGTACACATTCAGCTATCTGGAGCAGTATCGAGATAATTATCACATTACACAATACTTACGTATTCTACAAATCTGTCATTTCTTCAAATGTCAATGAATTTATTTATAAGTAGGAGGACTTATCTATAAGTACCGGTACACGACATTTTATGTTTATGGTTATTATTCTGATTTGCTTGCGAATTCTAATATGCCAGAATATTTGGTGAATCAATGTAAGTTCATTTTAATACGTAATGGGATTAAAATTTGTAACCTTACTTATCTAGAATTTATCTCTTCGATAAATTGGACGCATAATTCCTCTAAGTTGGTCCCAGGTTCGATTCTCGGTTAGAGACCATATGTACGAAATTACCTTAGCCGTCGAAAACTTTTATAATGCTGTTACTTCCGCACGGTCTTAAGAGTATTAATTAAAAATTCATCTTTTTCTTTATATTTGAATTCGTTCGTATTTATTATCTCAGCCCATCATATCTTCCAATTAGTTGTAATTTCATCAACTATCAGAGCTCTATGTAATCATGAAACCTAGTAAGGATTTACATCAATAATAATAAAGATAGAATGATGAAAAAACTGGAAAATAAGCCACAAACAAGATTTTGGATGAAGGTGGATTTAAGAAACTTCCAAGCAAAGTTCATATTCTGTAAGCAGAGACTCAGAATAAGAGGGTGGACGGTAATCCGAATACGGTGGCAAACCTATCAACATTTTCAGGAAGATTCTCAGAAAGAAGACATCGAAAGGGAAATGGAAATCGAAGAGAGGAGAAAATGTAAATCGCATGGAATGGAAGGCATCAGCTGGAGGAATTCGCAGCTTCTTGGATTTCGTTTTCGGGTGGATGGACGGAGCGAACGTTTGTGAATGGTGTCAATCAGGAAAGGGAATCTATAACCCTGTTGCGGAGAACATTTCTTAGGCTTCCGAATAGCGACGGGAGTGAAGTCCGTGGCAACAGGGCAGATCTTCAGAGACGCAAATTGAATAAATCCTAGGAAAGTTCGAAATGAATATCGGACGCCTCGAACGAATTAAAAGAAATCGCGTGAAATTCAAAGACGAAGGACACAGTCAATTAGGGAGGCAGCCCCAGTTTCATAGCACTTCATCTACTGATCATAAATATTCTGAAAGGTTCATCATAATTAATTTATCTATTTTCCGGAGCACTCGCAAACATACATTCATTAGAATATTAAAGGAGAGGCGTGAAGAGAACAGAAAAAGCGTGACTAGAGAAGCGCACACGACCATATCCCCTACCACAAAAATTCGACTACCTGGGACTCGAACCCGGGACCTTGGGATTGGAGCGCTCCATTCATTCCCACAATTCGCTCCACCGCCGCGGCCTGTTATTCTATGACACTATGCTAACTGAAAAAGTTAACAAACCATACGTACTCGCGTATAGGTCTAACCTCAAATACAAAATTTCAATGGCATAGCCTAGAACCAACCTAAAAACGAGAGAAGTACGAGGTTCATCCAGAAAGTTCTACAAATTTCAATATGAAAACAACAAAAATCATCTTCAGCTGGTGTTTTCTGTATAACAAGTATATTTACTCGAAAATCGATTTTATTATTTAAATAAATAATATTAAATTTTTAAATATTTATAAATAATTTTCATTTTATATGAAAAACTCTGTGGTCTAAAATGAATAGGTGAATAATCATTTTACTATAAAAAGGCAGCATAAAATATGATTCAAGTTTTTAATGGATTCGTTAGGCTGAAATTTATCGAATAGAAAATTTAAAAATGTTTTATAGTACCTGACACTTGCAAAATCACTGTCTAGTGTCTTTAATCTTGATTTATACGAAATTATTGTTAAGTTATACAACTCAAAGTTGCGGTAATAAATTTCGAATGATATGTCTCTTAGTCCTTATTACTTGAAAATATACCCTCTTTAAAAGTCCACGCGCTATCATTAAAATTAATCACTAGACGTAGCTTTGTATTACTTAATATTTACGAAGAAATAGGGTTGATTTTCACGTGACACGCAAAAAATGAAACAAAAAAAAACTGTGAAGTGTCGAACTACACCCGAGTAAATACAGTAGTTTCCCACATTTTCGATTTCGATGTTATTGCGGCTTTTTACTCGCACGCTATGCAACCATTTGGAAACTATTACATTTTAATTAAAATTGCGACAAAAATTAACTTTGATGAACTGCGGATATTTGTCCCAAAATTATACATTCATATGAGTGTACGATTCTTGAACTTGTTATTTTCCAATAACACCAAATTCTCGCCAATCTCAAACAAGGGTATATATTTTCCCGGAATTCTACTGTTCTAATTTCTTAATCGTTACTTGCAGAAAAGTTCTGCTGCATAAATGGTCATGTAAAAGAAAAAACGGGCTCAACTTCGTCAAATATAGTCCATATCCAACTCATTTTCATTATACAAGAACTAATACATACGGACAATTTTAGCGTTACAACAAGAAGTATTTTTTATAAAGTGCGGATTTTTGTCTCAAAGAAATGCCTATACGTATATTAGTGTATCGCTTAACCGACTCTGTAGCGAAAAGTGTTAACCGTCCTTAAAAAGCTTGTAAGCGGTATAATTTCCATTGCTTAATTATTGGCGGCATTATATATATTCTTTCCAGTAACATTACCTCCCTCGTTGTTTTACCCCGCTGGTAACACGATGAAATGAAAGGAACATAAAATTGTTCCCTCTGAGTAACATATCCTTCAAAAATGAGGCAATTGAATGACTTGTTTAAAGTTTTCCTCTTTGCATCCTTGAATTAAAAATTTGTGGTTCTAAACCTGACAGCTAAGGTCGATAATATATGTAGCCTACTATATCCGCAATTTTTGGAAATGATATTCCACCAAGGGTTACTATTCCAAATACAATTTATAAATTCCGCTCTTTTTAAATATGGGCCGCTGCAGAATACAGAATATAATCATCAGAATGTCCTGAATGCATCGGCTTCTTTTGTTTATCTCTTCTCTATATATTTTCAATTTAATATACTTTATCCATATGTGATATTATACATAAGTTTTGAGAAAGAAACTTCAATCGTTAACAACTCAAGCCTTTCAATTGAAATTATACTTATACATATCATGACAGGTGACTGGTTGTAATTTTTTTCGCAATATCCTTGGACATATGCAACTCTTATCTTACACACATGTCGTGGTGGTTGCATACGCTCGAGGCACTCGTCGATGAAAGAAAGGCCGTTGAAGTAAAAAAAAAATCAAGAACCATATTTTGGTTAACTTTGATGTATCGTGGCTACCGTTTACGTTAAAAGAACAAACTTTGCGTTCTAAGGCAAAAACTATGTCAGTTGAAACAACAATAACTGAGTTAAAACCCCTCCATAGACTATCGTTTATCATCACTATTTCAGGATAAGAAAAACTTACAGGATAAGACAAAATTATTAAACCTTTAGTGAAAAATCGGCAAAAATTAGGACATTTTTCCACAGACCAACTGAAATTGTTTTTGTTTAGAGCAGTTTACATACTTTAAAAATCTCTCTAATCCTGTGTTGTAACCAGGCTCATTAGCAAAAACCAAAAAAAAAAAAGCAGAATAAAAAAAAACTACACCACAAGAAAAAAAAATATACAGCCATGGTTCCATAGCAAACCTACCTCCTCAAGTAAAGCAACCTGCAGGCCTGAGGATGTAGCTGTGCTATGAAACCATGGTCGTGTAATTTCTTTTCTTGTGGTCTAGTTAGCGTACGTTATCATACAGCTTTTTTCTGTTAATAACTGCCACAAAGTAACGCCTTCTTCAGAAGCGTTTCTCGAAATACTAAATAAATAGTAAATAATTTATAAATTTCAAGAGATGAAGAAATATAAAACGATCGCTGAAGTAGGCCTTCGTAATTAACTTAATTCTTAAAAAGACCATAAGAAGAACGTAACTCGAACTGCTTGAAAAACCAAGATAAATATGTATGACTAACAAATATTTCGTTTTTTCTTCGTATTCTTAGTTTCTGATAAAGAAAAATAACGCAATAGAGCAAAGATGTTCCTAGGAGTTAAATAATTATATTTATAGGTAATCGGAATTCAAATATATTCCTGAAATTCTTTCATTATACTGCAACAACGGTAAGAACTAGAAAATCAGTTAAAGGAACCAAAATACATAACAGTTGACTGGACTTCCAGTTTAGAGAGAGAAGCATGACGGAGATCGTAAAATATAAAAACGATTACATTAAAAATGGCAATAAAAATGTCACCGTGATAGGTGTAACAATAAAGCAAGACCTATAAAAGGACATGATCACCTTGCTATCGCCTATCTCCTCCTCAGTAAACACTCCCAAGTTATTGATCCGACCCTACAATGCCCGGGTGCAGCTATCGAAACCCTTCTCCGTTCTTCCAATCTCATCCAATCTTCACGTTTAATCCCTTTCGCCTGATTACGCCACCTCCCTGTCCATCTCCAATACAACTAGAAAAGAGAGAGGACCCACTATGTGAGGACACGAGCAAAAGGGCTGTCTCCACCATTTCCAGCGAAACTCCTTTAATGAATACCCTTTCCAATAGAGGGAGAAGGAAAGAAATGCGCCTTCCATTTCTGCTGATTCGTAATTTTTTCCTCCCCCGAGGGGTTGAAGAGGAGACGATGTTAGTCATACCTCCGTATCCCTTCTCTTTTAATGCATTTGCGAAATTTTTCCTCGCTGGAGGAAATGTTAAAATCCAGTTAAAACATCCCTCCACGTTTCTCCGCTAATGTTTTGTCCCTTTCACGCAAAACCAGAAGGGATTGTGGGAACAAAAAACGCGGTAAGGATGGTTAAGGCGGCAATTCCCTTGTGGTGAATGCGTCAGTACTTCGTAGTGTTTCCGACTTGTGTGCCCGATGGAAAAATTTAGATGGGTAATGGTTGGGTGATTCTACGCATGGAGGTAATAGCAATTCCCCGAGTTAGAGGGTAAAAAAGGAATAAGAAGTGATGGAGCAACCACACCTCAGTGGGTGCGTCGTTTTACATCCCGACCTCTTCGTGAATGGACCGCAAATTTGTGACTGGAATGGAGAGTCGATTCTCTTTGAATGGCAGCTCTTAATACGGGGGCGTGTATCGGATACGTTCATTGACGAGTAAAATGAATATCGCGGTACATTGGGGAATGGCCAGACACATCTGATTCGAAAGGGATGTATCGACAACAAAATGAAGGCACCTTGAATAAAATGGATGAAGATTATGCGGATGCGTTACACGGGTGTGCATAGAAATCATTTTGAGAGGGATCCGATTTTTGACGTCGACTGGAAAGTGGGAATTTATTGCCGAATGGAAAGCGACAGGGAAACCGTACATGATGAAAAGTTTCGACTTCTCCGACATTTTCCAGCAAAGAGTACGATAGGTGACAATAGATATATGTGATATATTACCAGAGAAGGAAATGATTTCAGAATAAAATAATTTATCAATTTAAATAATTTACTTGTAAAACTCCATTGTTTTTCGATAAATTTTAATTTATTAAATAATGTGTGACAATTAAATACTTTAAGAATGGGTGATTGAATAATTTTAACGATGTTTAACTTATGTATTTTACTAATTTCACAAAAATTACTGTGCACTTAATTATGACCTATATATTACTGAAACGGATTACATTTCTTAAAATGGATCCTACTACGCTCTAACAACAGTAGATAAATAAACCGGTGCCAAATTATTACAGGAACGTAATGCTATTATTTTTATGAATATTTGTAACGTCACACAGAATAATGTCCTCTAATGAGCCAAAGATATAATTACTAGAGCCTATTTAATAAGAATTTTCACTTGCAGAAAATTGTCTCCGAAAATGAAAGTACTGATTTATAATAAATCTATAGCAAACAAAAAATGAGTGTTGTTTCCGAAACTGGTCCAGGTTACGTATATTTCTCTCGAGAAGCCAATAGAAAAGAATAAGACAATAGTTACTACGTACACTCGAGGTTGAGTCGATCCTAACCTCAACATGTTTCTGAGAAATACTTTTAAGCTGAATTACCCACTAAACACATCACTAATCTAGTCAGTAAAATAAAAGAAGTTATGTGTGAGAAAATGTTCAACATATTCCATTAAGAAATAACAAATATCAAAAACGAAATAATCAAAACAATTTCATGTTATATGTATCATCAAATCTATTAATTCAGCCTCGACTTTGTGGTAGTTCTCCATTCTAAATAATAAAGAAAGAACACTTCTACCTGAAGGTGATCCGAAGGGTTGAAACCATNCAAAAGATTAAACATATACAATTGTAAAGCAGGAATTCGGTGGCCGTCCACTGAACTTTATCTACCGATATGCGATTAATCAGTTTTAAATTCGGTCTTCCTCGAAACGTTAATCCCCATAAATAAAATGACGTAAAACTTATACAGAATAGCAACGCTTGATGAATTCCAGGTATAATAAAAGCGCTCAATGCAAAATACGCTATTTTCATTAATTAACAAATTTTGATTAACTACCAGAACATGAATTTCAACATCTGGTTTTTCCAATTCTTTCATTCTGATCCCTTCTTTGAAAAACGTTCGATTAACTAGCTATAATAAAAAACTTACTGTTATTAGAATGTCTGTGGGATTCAAACGAACCGATCCAAATTGATTAGAAAACAAAAGGAAGTGGAAAGTGTCGAAACTGCTTTTGTGTAAACGGAAATATTGAAATTCCATTGGACACTCGAAAATTGCTGGCTTGGCCAAATAGGGATGTTGATATCCGAGGGATAACAGGGGTGCTAGAGTTAGATGGAAGAGATAAAATGTCAATGAGTGTGGGACTAATGTTTGGATACTTTGGGTCCCATCCTAGAGCGGTAAAATTTAACAATCTCCCTCCATGTTCGAACATAAGTTTTTATTCCACGCTATCGAGTATTAGCGCCAATAAAGTCTACCAGATCTTTGCTATTAGTCGCCTCTTGTTCGGGAGAACATTACTTCGATAATTACAGAATACTTCCCTTGTCAACAAGAGTACTAAGGGTTTAAGTACGAATCCAAGTGTCCATGAAAATCACGACCATCAAGCGATAAGTATAAAACGGTATTTTTACAAATGAGATATGCATTGACCGGAAACCTTCAGCGATGCGTAACAATTCATTTACCTAAGGAAAACGAACAAAATTGGAAATACGGAAAATAGGACATTTCAATCAAATGCATCCAAATAGTTTGCAATGAATGCCTGCGCTAAGAACTTTAGTACAATATCTGATATTATATCTGATATGTCATTTTAGTGTCATTTTTATGCGAGATTTGATTATGATGAAGCTTTTAATTTACTTTATTTCAGGGAACAAGTAGACAAAATTTAAACGCAAAGAAAGTTTAACATGCATTTAAGGAAAACATAAGAATAATAACGTTATCAATAATGATATGATTCTTATATCCAAAAAAATCCATCACAGAATAAAAATCATTCCTCTAAATTAGCCATCATCATTAAAACATATATAATATGAAAATCGATAAAGAATTGTTCTAAATGAATTAAGTAATTTTTTCAGAAACCTTATCATAACTTAAGCCATTATAATCAGCTGTAACATCACCTGAAAATTAAGCTATTTATTGTTTACGTATTTCTTTAAGTTATGATTAGGTTGGTATCGAAATCGACACTTCTATTCTTTTTGATTCTCGAGGTGTGTCTTCAAGGTTTTGTTAAATATGCGCTATTAAAATAATAAAACGTTCTTACAAAAATATAATATCTATACAATCCAAAAAAATTTGATAGATGAAACCTAGATTGCGTTTCTTAAATTCTTGTGGATTGCATAAATAAAATAATCGTGTAATCAATTTGTATTATTACGGAACTACGCAAACTAAAGGCTAGAACAATCGATTTTGCTATTAAAAGAGATATTTTAAATAAATTATACAATCAAAGGTATACGAAATTGGCAAGGAAAAAGATATAATCAATAATATTTTCAAAACCACATTCTTCCCTATTTTTGATGAATTTTTTTCTAGCACGATTAAGAATGAGGTCATACGATTACTTGTAGAAGCTTACTTAGTTATTTGTCTAAAACGTTTTATCGTGTATGTATTGATGGCAAGTCAATATATAATAATACTATTCTAAACTAATACTAGCTAGACCTAACTTTGAGAATGCATATAGTACGTATGATCCTGCCGAAACGTAATGTGTTAGAGAATTAGAAAAAGTACAGCGAAAGACAATGCGTTTAGTAAAAAGTTGTTACGACAGCTAGGTGAGCATTACTCAGATATCTCGAGGTAAAGATGGGACTCTCTTGATGATAAAGTATTTGAAAAAAGGCTTAATTTACATAATAAACAGTACGTAACATAACAGAAAAAGTGCGATTTTAGACGTAAACAACATCATGCGTCCTTCCTGTTGCATAGGCCACTCTGAGACTGTGAAAAGATTCTAGAACTAGTCGCTTCAAGAATTCATTTGTTCCACGAATTATACGCAAAAACAACCGATGAATTAGAATCATAGTGCCTGCTCCTCCTGCTACACGCCGAAAGGCGGTTTGCATAGAATAAATGTAGATTAAAATTTTAAATGGTCTAAGCGTAAGGTGAAGATGAATATTTGCTTAGGATATCCAGCTCAAATAAAACGTTTCGTCTACTACCACCGCAAGGAGCTCCTGACACATTTATATCAATAATTCAGCCTAGTAACATTTGAGAAAATCTCATTAATATTTTACAAAATTTTACTCCTACTAAATACATATATTATTTTTTTATGAAATGTGCCATCAAAAAGAATAAGACATTTTTTCGGCTTATATAAATTGAACAGTAACATTATCATCGAAATATTTTAGCATAATTCTGGATATAATCCGTTGCTTCATTTTTATTTACACAAGCTTCACCCTTTGATATTTAAAAGGTCATAGTACGTTTATGTAAATAAAATGCGGTTTTACGAAAGGTTCAGGTTTTAAATAAATAAATATTCCTGGCGCATGGACGCGGTCGCACACGACCAATTTCCATTTTTAAAAGTTTCGTATGCCTTATTTTCACGAGCCCTCAGTGTCGCTGGGTTATTTTAATTAGGCTCGAATCTCGGAGGGGGGAATAAGACCAATTTCCATTGTTTCTGACGAGATGGGTCCACACGCTGTTGTTTCACGGTGGCCGAGAAAAAATGAATAAGCAGAATGTCCCTTCGTGCCTGCTGTATGCTAATGCACTAGGGTCGTTCTCTTATCTTCCATGTAAATCAGAAAGAACGGGTTATTTACATTTTTCCAGTCCAGCTAATACAACCACCACATTTTCTTTATTTCCATTGAAATTTCTACCTGATATGATTGATTTTCTTCCATATTTCGTAGGAGATATTTGTTTACAATAATAATAACCGTCACTATCTCCACTATAAGTTTTCAAATATTATAGATGAATTAGCATTTACTAATTTATAAATTGAAGTTAATATTAAAATAATAATGAATTAAATTAAATAGTAAAGTATTCATATTTAGTAAATAAATTTAAATGAATAAATAATCATATAAAAAATTAAAATTGGTATTACTCTCTGATGAACGGACTACTAAATATTTTATACTGACTTTCCCGTGAAAGTAAACGTTGATTAAATAATAATAATAATAAGATAAAAGGAACCTGGAACCTAAACTCTGTCAAAATTTTCCCAATGACAATTTAAGTATTCGATATAATACCTAAAAATATACGTAAATGTCTAGAAAAAATACAGAATACATTACTTTTCCCTCCTATACTCAGAAATTCACCTTCCCCACCCTCATTTAAGAAGCACCTTTCTAAACTTCTCCTTTCCGGACAGAATTGCACAGGCAATAACAATCACTAATATGTCATTTTTTTAATATCCTTGTTTTCAGCACTTTTATTATTGTCTGTATGTACTGATTTCTTTTCCAAATTTATTAAAATTATATATTTATTTCATTTCCCACCCTTCAAAAATTGTGTTTCATCATTATACTCTAAACGATGTGCATTTTAATATTTCTTTTTATTTTTAATATCTGTATTTCAATACCAATACTTTTAATAATTGCATATTTATTATTTGTATCTTTATAATATGTAAATTAATATTGCATTTTAATGTTGTAGAATATAACACTCGCTATTCCAATATAAGGGAAATTCACATATCCTATTAATTTAGGAAAACTACATGCTGTCCTAAGGGATATTAATAACGGTGTTTGGTTTAAATATTATTGATAAATGATATTTATCCAACTCATCCTATCAAAATTTTGAATTAAATTAAGGTAAAGCCACAAATATCACCTGCAACAATTATAGGAAATATCCTTGAACATCAATTTCTTAAAAATTTTTAAGAGAGCTAACTATGATCTAGGAAGCACTATGAAAATTCAGCCGCTACCCCGTCTTCTTCTTTTATTTTCTGAGTATTATTATTATTGCAATTTCATCACTTCAATTAGGTGGGAAAATTGTAGCAGTGGCTAAAATTTTGCAAAATTTTACATTACATATAAAATTGCTTCGACCTGAAGAAGCCTACTGCAACGTAGGCGAAATATCGCCACTCCAGCTTCAGCCATTGCGGTGGAACCCGGAAGATAACATGAGAACAACCGATCACCGCGGAAACATATGAACTTACGATACATATAAAGTTAAAACATTAAGAATCATGAAATTGCATGTATTTAGGGGAACACTTGTAAACTGCCTGGTATTTGCCCAAGAAGGGAGGAATGCCCCTTGGAAAACCTTCCCTAAGGCAGTAGTCACAGTACTTAATCAGGTATATGAAGACAATGTATATATTACTAAAGTCATTATAGAAGAAACTCAAATGCTCAAATCACTAGTCCATCAATAAAAAAAAATTCCATAAAACCACCAGTCCTTCAACACACAATAATTTAAAATTGTCTTAAGTTAATCACCTTGTACTCATCTTTCTACTATACTGATCTTATTCTTCTGATTAAAAACTTTCACAATAATACTCATTCATAACAGAAAAGGAAAATCAAAACAAATATATATCTGCCTTGAATGTAAGTTTCCAGAAATGTATTTGGACTTGTAAATAAATCCAATTGAAAACTACGATGATTAACGAAAGACCGGGTTGCTTGCCAGTTAGCTCCCTGATCCACCACTGAAAGTTTATTATGTCCTCTAACTGTCAATACTAATCCATCCGATTCAATCAGTAGGCCTAACTAGCGCAGTATGTAGGGCATTTCGACCTTGACAGTTAGTCAAGACATGCTCTGTCGCCACCAACTTAACGCAAATTAGATTCGGGATCAATGAGACGGAACCTGCTGTACCTGCACGCTCCGTTACTTGAAGATTCAAGGTACAGCAAACAATTGCATCAAACTGGAATTACGTCTCGAAATTAGGTGCCTTATTTTTAGACCTCAAATTCTTTATTAATATTTTTTCCGCATTCTGCCCTTTATTTTTATTCTATGGTTAATCACGTGCACGTGAATAAACTGGTCCACACCAACTCCATGCCTTTATAATGAATGAATAACAAATCGCATCAATTTTGAATGAAATTATGAAATGATGGTAACATAAATGGTCCTAAATAAATTGTGTAGTAGTTCAAATTCTACATACCGATGTATATTATTCAATTCTGTATTTTTCCTTCTACAATTTGGAGATAATTGTAAACATTGTAATGTAATTGTAAAATATTTACGTTCCTGTGAAATTTTAAGCGTTCTAATATATAACGAAGTTAGTTTAATAGCAAGTCATTGCAAATTCAATGAATTCTACCTTTCTATCGCCATGATCATTTTACAGCTCCATAAGGTTAAATTTTACGATGAATTACGTAATTTTGAGTTAACATTCAACTTTGAGCATCCTAAACTCTATAGGAATGAAACCTTCAATTTTTATTTCCCTATTTTATTGCGTTTTTCTTTTGAAAATATTTATTAAAAATACTTATTTGAATAAACTTAAATATGTATTGCCAAGTAGTATACGTATAATATTAAATACATCGGAAATCCAAATCGGAATAGTCGTAAATATTGAAATATCCTTCAGAGACTTCAAATGGTAAAGTATTGTATAAAATTAACATGGAAAACAAACACTAGTTTAACGATTGTTTTGAACATATACCGTTCAATAAGACTTTCAAACTCATTTCGAAAACACGCTTTTATCCGTTTAATACACGATTATACAGTCGATATATATACGAATATCCATAAACTGACAATTCATTTACGTTAGACACTTGGAAAATCTCGTTCCTACCGACTTTATGCTATGTTGAAGCAGAGTTTCGAGGTTTTTATAATCAGTGAGAACGATAGATAATATCACAACCCGTACATTATAACTCTCATATTTAGATTTTGTTTGTTTAACTGCCGAAGTAAACTCTTGGAAAAGCAGAGAGTTGAGTTAATTATCTAAAAAGAGTGCCTAGGGAAGAACTTTAGGGTGGCAAGCAACATTCATGCACATTGCAATAGAAAAATAGAAAATATTGCAATTCCTGTGATCCAAGATGCCTCTACATACGAGAAGTAAAAGGTGCAGCTCCAAAAATATAAACTATGTCTATGTAAGTACCTTGCAAGCCGATTTTTTGCGTGTGACAAAGAGTGCATATACCATGACTACTTCCGAAATCGATTATTTTCGCACATTGTTCGTGGATAAAATGAATTCTTGAATCGATTCGTTCTACCATCGGTTTTCCTGATCTTCCTTGCAGTATCAGAACAACCTACCGCTATCACTGGGGACGCAATATATCTGCTACACCATCTCTGAACGCACTTTCTATAAACTTTTCTAATAAATGTATCCTTTTTTAAATGTTCCATCTTCTAATGTTTCCCATTCTGCGTAGTGAAGCATCTGAGCGATTAATTTGTTGTTCATTGATTTGTCGCAACATGTCTTCAATGAAACATAACGCCTTTCGTTGTACCTACTCTGAATCTTAAATACAATTCTTGTCAGTAGGTTTCCATACAGACCCGCATACTCAAGGTTAGACCTAACTAACGCTAAGTTACATCGCTCGTGAACATTTTATTCGCTTTGACCGACTATTCTCTTAACGAGGAAAAATTAATGATCTCATTTTAAACTGTATTAAATGCTTGATGCGAAAATTCCCAATCTATTAACGAAGATCAACATATATCCTTTCATAGGATCAGCATACCTAAGCTTCCATGATAATCGATTGTTCCATGAACAATTGGCAACCAAAAACCATGCAGCGATTCAACGACAGTTAATCCTAGAGCGACCCTGAGAGAGATGCTCCTTAATGCGGAATGAGATCTCCCATTTCAACAGCTTTTACTACTCAAAGACTCAAATCCATATCACTCTCGTCCTACGGCTGAAGTCCCAAATGTCACCACCAACGAGGAAAATCATTAACTCGCTAAGCCACCGACGCTTTTTCGACTAGCATAAACATGTTTCTTGCGCGACGGAGAGAAGACAAATAAAATCATTGGGTCAGCGGGAATGGACGATCTTTTCCTTTGTTCCCTCGCCTCCAGTGTACTCGCTCTCTGCGTTTCCCCTGTTTTTGCAAGAGGGCGCTTTCCCACAATGTCCCCTCTCCTCGTTGCTATCGGGAGGGGGCAATCCTACACGCAAAAACTTCCCCAAAGTGGAGTATGAAATGGAGGAAGTGGTATAAGGATTCCGAGGAAGTGAAGTGAGATAGAAGTGAAACGTGGAGATGGGTAGAACGGCGCCACAAACAACCTACCGAAACTTTCAAGTTTTGCTTTTACGCAGGGCTTGCATGAGTGGGGAAACCACGTTTATGCTGTTACCTAAGGAGTCTGTTGGTAATATATGCAGCCCGGAGGCCGGTTTCAGCCTCAATCCCTCTTCCATTAGCTTTCAAAAGCACTGGAGAGGAATGAGGCTTACTAGACAGAATAAGGAGTAAGGTAATTTGCCTTTGCTTTTCTCGCTGAGCTTGATTCCTAAGAAGGAAAAACATTTACGCAAGTTTGGCCCAATGACTCAATGAATAACACTTTTTACAGGATTCGATAGGACGTTTATAGCACGAATTCGTCACCTTTATATTTAGCACAGTGACTCAATGAACAACGTTTTATATGATTCGATAGGACGCGTCTAACACTAATTACTAGCCATTATATTGTTAGTATTAATTTTATCCATTGTTAGTTGTAAAATGTAATGCAGATTATGACACTCAAACTTTCAATGTTTTGCAATGCTTTTATCTTAGAACGTGATGGTTTTTTCTTCCAACCTGCGATAAGTTTTGAAGGGATTTCCCTCCCGACTTTGGGCGAATGCCGGTTAGACTTCTTCAATGTAAGTCCCTCTGCATTAAAGTATTATAATGTTATTGTATTATAGTAAACATGAATTCGTTGCCTCCAATTGTGCGTTTTAACAATAACTTGTATTGATTGGGGAATAACAATGACTGTTGGTGTTGGGATTTAGTATTGTGTACATCTTTGTTGGAAATAAGGTAGTTGGGGATCTCTTTAAATGGATATGTGCAGATGTAATATTTGTATATGTGACTTCGCCTCCGGAAAGTAGTCCGCTTGATTGTGATTATTATAATAGTAATTATTATGATTATTGCAATCGTAATTATTGTAATAGTAATTATTGTAAATGAGGTTGGGTTAATATTATAATATTATATTATAATATATACAATGAACATAATTAACATTACTCATACCTTGGTACTTTACATACAAATTCATTTTACAAAATTACAGTCATGAACCAGTCTGTGAGAAGAATAAATGAAAGTTACATTTTGGTCTGTCCTGCACGAAAATACGAATGAATAATATTACTTTCAGCAAGATATATTAGAAATACCAATGTAGAGGGTAAAAAAATTAATTATGATCCAAGGAGGATAGTATTAGTAGATAATCCTACAGGTCTATTTCTTTGTGTAGAAATAAGTAAGTCTCAACGAATTTGGGTGCAATATATAAAAGGGGAAATTGTTCCTCGCCAGCCTTCGGTTAGCAGTTCCTTAAATAAGTACCTCCACGACATTAATACTTCGATGCAACTCACACTACTTAATCATAATGAGAATTTATACTTGGAAATGAAAAAAAAATATGTTAAATTAGTTCATTAGAATTAATATTTGTTTCTATGCTAAATTGTTTTTTCTAAAATCAACAAGATATCAGTACCACCTATTTGATAGTTATTTTCCATCGAATATCAGGAAAAAAATTAAAAGTTTTGAAAATTAATTATAAAATTAGTCAGGCAAATAAGGTGGATGTTAATCCAGTAGTCATGTAAACAAATTTTAGCATCGTAACCAAAGTTTGGATTAAAGGCAAATGAACTTTTGCAGGACAATATAATAGAGGCAAATTCCTGTACTTTTTGCCGCAATATATTCGTGAATAAATTACAAACGAATAATTAACCAAGAAAATTAAGTATGATAATTTGGAAAACATTCCAAGGTCACTAACCATACTTAACACCTGAGCCCCACTTAACGTAGGAAATTAATATTACGTTTCGATAATGAGAAAGATTTTGATGACGGACATTTTTCTGATAACCAAACACCATTCCACAGGTCATGAAACAAATTCCGCATAAAGGATAAAGCAGAGGGATGCTAATAGAAAGGAAGAATGGAAATACAATATCAACGGAGCAAAAAAATGAAGACCTCACGTATTTCCCAACAGAGGAACTTTTAAAGCAACGCAAAATCGTACTTTTCCGGGAAAAGTGACACTTTCCAAAAAAATTCGCTTTTTTAGTCGCATTAGCTTAATTATCCGCAAAATAAATTTTCAGCGAGTTACATTCTCGGTGTTATAAGATAAAAGGGAAAGTGCCACTACGCGGATCAAAAAATCCTTTTTTTTTTAATTCATACATTTTCAATTCGTTTATTTCCCGGCCTTTGTTTGATTAAACTTCCCTGTGAATTGGCCATTCTGCTCATTTCTACACTCTAATTTTTTTTTGGAAACATTCATGAGTACGGGAAATATCAACAAACTTGGAAAATTATGCACTAATTATGCCCCAGAAAAATACTGTTGTTGATATGGGCTCGACATTGAAAGAACAAAAACAAATTAACATATTCATTTTATTAAAAATAATGTTTTTATCTTCTAAGCCAGACTCAAGGCAAGCATGCTAACTTTATGAGTTACTAGCATGTACAGACAAAGATAAGGTATGGATACTATTTACAAATTCTATAAATGTTCCATTATTTAAAATTTATAATAATATGAAATCCAAAATTAAGTTATTGAATCTTGTTTAACTGCATTGATTACAAAATTAATGTTAGTACAAAGTTTTGATGATCTTCTCAAGGATCTTTGCTCGATTTAATAGATTCGACTACAAGAGGTAGAGGACAATATTTAAAGAAATAATGTTAACACTCGGAGGTGATTGGTGGATTAAAGAACGTCTTAATTTGGAGTGAAAGTTAGATTACAAAGTTTCCTAAATCTGAGTAAAAATACTATTCCGGTACCGAGAATCGAACCCGGGCCTCCCGGGTGAGAGCCGGGTATCCTAACCACTAGACAATACCGGATATCGAATCATTTCCCTTTCATTAACGTACGTAATATTTGGAATTCGTATTATTAATTAATTATTGCTGTTTATTTACCACTTAGAATCAACAGACAACTCCACTGCTGTAAAAATTAATGTTTTTTTTATTTCTAAAGACCTTTTTGCTAGTTTAATGATATGTTAACCACCATTTTGAGTAATTTAATATAGGGCATCTGGATATTCATATGGGAAAGCGCTTTCGCCCTCGGTGAAGGTGGTTCTGGGTTTCATTCCAGGTGGTGGTTAACGTGCTGTCAAATAATTTCTAAAAACTACAACCAGTAATTTAATATTAATATTGCGAATACGTTTCAACGTTAATATTCGATTATAACTCAATTAGATAAATAATAAAAGTCAGTTAATCTAAATAAAAGTCAATTTCTACTAATGTAACCATAAGGTCTTCTCCAAAAAGAGAGCCGTAAGAACTTCTCCATTATTTCTTGTAAATAAAATAATCCCGCAAATTGAACTGCTGAAATATTTACTTATTAATAGCGCGTAATAAACATTTCAACTGCGTAGGATCAAATTTGTAGAAGGAGATCCATTCTTAATTTACACGCTTATCAAAGGTCAATAAATCACGATCGGATCTCAGAAACGCGGATTTTGCTTCACGGCTGTATAGCACATTTCTGCTTAAAGTCTGGTTTTTCTGTGACACCTGGTCATTGTTCCACAAAGGTGTGATTTGGTTTACTTCGACTCAGATAAAGCAAGAAATCGATATTGCCTCTTAATTTACACCATTTTAAAGGCAAATAAATGCTCTTTCGAACGATGTATAACACGTCCTATTATAATGGCAGATCATCAATGGGTAACGCGTCAAATTCTAGGTCTATACAATTTTCAATCCGGCAGTAGGCATAACTATCACAAAGGAATTATACTTGGGAGCTTAAATAGATGACGTCGCCTCTAAAAGTTATAAAAACCTACATTTTATCACGAGAAATTTAAAGGGCGCTTCCGAAAACGAAAAGAACTTGGCTTATCAAACATTGGTCAGGCCGGTGTTGGAATATGCATCGTCAGTATGGGATCCCTTCCATAACAATGGCATCCTTATACTGGATATGGTTCAGAGAAAGGTATGTGTTATGACGATTAAGAAAGGAGGATAGTGTTACGGAAATGTTGCAAGAACTTAACTGGGAGCGCAAAGTGACAGAAGAGAGATTAATAGACTGATATGTATGCACCGGACATACACTGGTGATCCACCTTGGAAAGAACTGCAAGATAAGATAATGCCTTCCTGTTTTATCGGAATAGTGGATCATAAATTCAAAGACAGAACGAAGAGTCACAGAAAAGATGTGGATAAACTTTAATTTTTAAACAGAACGGCAGTTACTAGGAATAGCCTACCCAAAGTAATTCTCAGTCCCTTTCCAGAAAACAAAGGTTGTTGGAAGAGGAATATTCTTAAATATAATTGTAGCTGTTAATGTGGAGATGTGTTCGCGGAGGACTACTAAGTGTTAGACGACAGTGTAATGTAATTTGAATATTCTATATGCTGTAAATAATGTGTTCTAAATGATATAATGTTGTTGTAATGATACAAGTTACCACATGGTGTCTGCCTACTTGTAACTTATGTATATTATATTAATTATAACCAATTCATGCCTCGCGAAACCGGTCAATTTTTTTAAAGTAACCAAATATGAAATGTATTTATGAATCGACAAAAACGTCAAGGTACTGTTGGTCAAACAGTGTCGTCGATACCGCCATTCGCTCAAGCGGGTTTCGGTCAAACGGGAGGATTCCAGCAAAGAATAATTGTAACATAGGATGTTTATCATTGGGTATTGCATCGACTTTGTATATTATTAAAGATAAGACAGTGAAGATAAACGTTACAGTTTATAATGGTATCAATCGTAGAGTAGGTTAGAGCATAGGATTAAATTGGGTATCGGCAAAGTGGTCGTTTATCAAACGTTCTGATTCATAATTTAACCGTGTTTGTACATTCAATTTGCGGAAATAAAATCGCTGAAATATTCCAAAAACTACATTTTAGCTCTTTACTCAAAAATTGTACCGATAATCGCATGATGATCTAATAAAGCTGTAAGATTCGCCGACGCTGCTCGGGCTACGCTTTTATCGAATATTACTCCAATTCACCTCTCCATCAAGGATTTCACGAAGGAAAGTTATTTAACGCAACTATTAAATTATGCACGATTGGAAAATTTCGAAGGTACCGTAAGGGCCGATCACTTCCATTTTAACTCCCCTACGCGAGAAAGATTCGATTCAGGATGGAATTCGCCTCTTAATTTGTTTATCCACCAGGTTATCGAGTCATCCCACGCTCGACGTAGCCTTTGAATTTCATTAAATTAAAATGGGGGCCAATATTGAACGTTTTCCCCGAATCATTTTTGGAAAGCTCCTTAACAAGGATTAATCGTGACGTCATTTAAGGGCAATCTTATCCGAAAAAGAGTGAAGATTAATCTTCCAAATAATCGAATAATTTATGGGGCGAACGAGAAAAAATTGAGTGCTGAGAAAGTAGTCACCTCGATTTTTCTGCTTTCGATACTTCAACCGAATTTATTTCGGAAGTTCTACCGTCGATAAATGTTTTCATTCTGTTAATCTTGTTCATAATATTGTTCTTAGTTTGCCTATTCCTTCTTTCGTTAGCTTTTAATTTGAGCAGTATGGATATTTTGTGACCGGACAATTTAGCACGTGACATTTGACGCGCGTCCCACACTTAAACTCAACGTAAAAGCTATGTTATATTTATATTTGACAATCTGACAGGTAGCATAATTTGTAGAGTACTGTTACAGTTCGATATTTCTTTGTTTAACCACAGATGACGGTAGTATTTCGTTTAAATTTCGTCAGCAGTATTTACGTTTACTCTTCGATATATGTAACATGAATTCTTTTTTCGTGAACTTAAAGACACTTAAATCACACATTACACTATTTTAACATTCACATATTATATTAACATTATTAATATTAAACAAAATGTTTATTAACAAAGCTCTAGACCAACTGAGCACTGCAACAACGGAGCGCGTCTCATTACTTAACGTGAAACTATGTTATATTAATTTCTGACAATCTGTCAAAACCTGCTATAGTTATATACTTCTTTGCTTAAGAGATGTAACTATAACAGTGTTTGTAAATAATCTATTAAATTTCGTCGGCAGCATTTCGTTTAAATTTCGTCGGTTTCTATTTACCCTGGAAGATTTACGAAATTTAAACGAAATACTGTCGTCATCTGGGATTAAACAAAGAGATATCTAACTATAACAGTATTGTACATATTATGCTATCTCTTTAATTGTCAAAAATGAATATAACACAGTTTTTACGTTAAGTTTAGTAGTGAGACACGCTCAATTCTCGCAGCGCTCAGTTGTCGCGGAACCTGGATATTTGCTCTTCAACCATTCGTAATTCTAGGGAAAGGGTGGCAATTTTGCAATAAAAGGATTGCAGCTGGGAAGAGTCCCAAGAGAGACGGACCCGGATTCAAGTCAAACTTTTATGAGGCCCATTTTTTCTTGGGATTCATTCATAATTCATAATATTCTCTTTCTTAGATCTTCTCATGCAGAATCGTAATGGACAACTGAGTGCAACTTTGCCAATGATTGCATTGGTTTTCTACCAAATTTGTTACCTAGAAGGGGATGTTTTTCGCTCTCTCACTATGAAAATCGTCTCAAATGGTACATCCTTCCGTAGAGTTTTAAAAGATGCAGGATATATCTATGTGAATTAAAAATATTTGATAATTTACTTTGATTTGAACAGAACGAAGCTGCATTGCACAACCCTTCCAAAATATTAAAGTAAATCCTATCATCCACATGTTTCACTTTAATTCAATTTAATCTCATTCAGTTTTCTCACAGTATTCCGCAATATAATTATAATAGTACCATTTCATTGAAGTGATTGCATGCTGTGCTAAGTTCTCCTTCAAAACTACATCGCTCTACATATATAAATTGAAGTCTGGAAATTTATCATTCATCGAAAAGAGCCTACTTTGAATTGAAATTTCAAGTAATTATCTAAATATGCATGCGGTTCAATGAGCAATTAAATTTCACAATTTATGAAACAAGAGAAATTAATCTTGTACCTGAGACATTGAGAAATTAATCTTGTACCTTCACACTACTGAAGGTATAATTTTGAAGAAAAGAGGCAATGCAGTTCATTAGTCTTTATAGACAAGTTGACAGAAGTCTCATTTCTCATTTCTCCTCTTTCCTTTCTATAATAAATTAATGTAATGAATAATTGATACATTATCATCCAAAATAAAATTTGTAAAACGACTCCTGCAGGGCCCATGTCGTTTAAGAATATCATTTTATTTCGTTAACACATTTCTACGATTAATTTTTATTTATCTTATTTTTATTAATAATTACAACTTTTTATTGCGACGGCAAAAAATTACCCTCTTAACCATAGAAAATACAAAATTTATATTTTACTCAAATTATGCTAGAATCCGCACTAAGCATAGAAATACATTTTTAACCGATTTGAATTGATCATTTTTCACGATCTCAAGCTTTCCCTCAAAGTAACTAATCATTTTGAACTCGAGGGATCAAGGTCCCCGGAAAACTGTAGGATGAGGGTCAAATGTGACCCCCGTGAATGTATTTAGTTAAATTAATTTGCAAAAAGGTAGTGTCTTATACCAGGAAAGAGCTTTAAACTGACTGATGTGAATGTAAAAACTTCCGAAAATTAGAAAAAGCACTCTCTACAGGAAATAAGGCATAAGCTGGACACCTTATAAACTCACATATCAACAAAAACGGTTGCTAAAGGATATGAAGACTTCTCAAATAGAAATATTTTGTTATTACTCAACGTTTTGGTATCACATTTGGTATAATCGGGCACTTACAAAGTCTGATGATAGTAGAACCTAAGGATTTTCTTTCCCTCTGCAAACCTCATCTCTGTACATCCTCCAATGGAATCATTCCAAGGTTAGGCTACCTCAATTCTTTCCGTTAGTCGCATCCATCAATTACTCCGCTATTTTGGCACTTTTATCCAAAATCCAACCAATTTTTCCTCCTTTTCCAGGATATCTCTTTACTTCCTCCATATCGCACGAGGGTGGCATCACGTGAGGGGATGGGTCACCTAAAATCCGTGTTTATCGCCTCGCTCCGTTTGTCATCTGTCACGTGTTTGGACTCAAGGCAAAATCAATTGCCCAATTACGCCGTCGGTGGCTGGCGGTGAAATTATCGGTACGTGATGGAGAAAACGATCTCGCCGCGGACTTGGACGGCGACGGCAATTAGTTAAATGAAAGACGGAGATTCGGGATGGCGCTAATGAAAACTGAGCCAATATTTATCACTCGCCAACCCACTAAATTTTCTCCTGCGCAATCACGACCAAATCACGTTCCTCTATCCTTGACTCATCCCCATCAGACAATCATCAATTTCAGCCACCGTGGATTAAATTTTCAAATATATCCACGGGTTTTGTCGTTAACAAATTTCGCTGTAATTAATTAATACAGTGACTGATGGAGGGTCGGCAAACTATTAAGCCGAAGTTATCTCTCACAGCAGTTCACAAATCATTAGAGGGACATTAATAATATTCCATAAACAGAAAAACGGGAAGATTAAGAATTCATACAAAAATTAATGTTGAAAGAACCTTTTAATGATCTTGATAGCTTAAAACTGTAAAATGACTCACAACGATTGGTTGTCATCAGCGTCATCTATTACCTCAAATTTCTAGAAAGGGAATATATTTTCAGAATGTAACGTCTTTAATTTAATTCATGATTATTAGGTTCCGTAACATTTGACGCACCCTAGCGCCAAACCAATTATCAATGAGGAAGTAGTCAACCTAAAGTATAACCACGAGACCTATACATGTGCCGAATAATAACTTTCAACCTTTTCGGAAAGTGCCACAAAAAATATTAAAATTTACCCTGTGTATTACAAACGGGAAACATTTGAACACCTAGCGTCGATCCCAAAATCATTTCGAGAGATTTCCTTTTAAACTACGTTTTGGAAGCACCTCTATTAACTATCCCTTCGGTATAAATGCGAAAGGGAAATCGGGAAGTATCTCAAAACAGGATCAGAGTTTCTTATAGATTTCATAAAGGGAAATATTTAATCCACCATGTTATCGAACCATAGATCAAATTGGAGGTGGTCAATCTTTAATATAAAATACATCTAGGAACCCCATTTACAATATAAAACGAGTAATATATATCTAGCGTGGAAAATTACTAAGGATTTTTTTCTTTCACCTATTTCTACCTAGTTTTTCGAGATGCGCCAAAAAATATTTAAGATACTCCCTGCTTATTTTAAACGGGGGAAATTTAAGCATCTATCATGGAACCTAGGGTCACTCCGGAAAGTGTCCATTCAAATTACGTTTTAGAAGCACCACCAATATTTTCCCCATTGGTTTCAAAACGACGCGACGTCTTATTGGGAATACCCCAAAATAGGATCCGAGTTCCTTATAGATTTCATATGGAAGAAATTTTCAACTATCCTGGCAACGAACGCCCCGTGTATTTTAAACGCGGGAAATTTAAGCATCTATCATCGAACCCAGGGTCGTTTTGGGAGGTGTCCATTCAAATAACATTTTATAAGCACCTACAATAACTTTCCCATCGGTTTCAAGACAATTGGGAGGCACCCCAAAAAAGGATCCGAGTTCCCTGTAAATTTCATACGGAATAATATTTAACCTACCCTGGCATCAAACCTTGAATTTAAGATATTATATTGAAGTAAATCATGAGAATGACTTGTACCATTTTCCATGATCCATTCATTTAATTTGCTTAATTTAAAGCAAGGTAATACTTTATAAATAGATTTTCCATAATAAAGTCGAAAAGTGAAAAATATTCTATAACAAATACATTATTTCCACCCTGATATACTCAGGAACAACTGGTGCCCTCCGAACCCTAAGTAATATATGTTTCTAAGACAAATAGAAATAATACTTCTACCTTTACCACAGAATATTTTTTTTGAACTACCATGGTTTCCACTCGTTGGGTCATCCTCAGTCAACCTGGGCCCTCAGTCATCAACAAAAATATTCTGTGGTAAAGATAAAAGTATTATTTCTATTTGTCTTCAAGATGTAAATCTACCACAAAGTCGAAGCCAAGCTATTGAATTCTATTGATGTATGTCTACGTCTATGTAAGTACCCTGCCAGCCGCCTTTAGGGGTGCGGCAGAGGGTGCGTGCGACATGATCTCCGATTGATTACTTTCATCACCTGTGATTCTCTGCATTTATCCTTTAACCTCTTAAGATTCCTATCCTGCATCCTGAAGCATCTGAGAAACGCTCACTGATTAATCACGAGTGCTAAAGGGTAAATCTTTGGACACTACAAATGTATGCTCAAGGAACAAATTTTGGAACTCCCTCAATCACAGCAAACAACTATGAAAAAGCGCCGAAGACTCAATATCACTGAACGTAGACTAAATGCAATATTTCACAACAAAAAACGCAATACAATTCACAATTTTACAAGACATAACAGCAGTAGAAAGGCACAATGCATTAAAGGTAGAAGCCCTAAGACGTCTGGAGATTTCAAGGGAAGGGTACCGAACCCTCGACGGAAACGACAAGTAAACGCAACTTGAAGAGAGAGAAAAAAGCCACTCGGAAAACAATTTTATGCCGAGTAGCGATTCAAATTTGCGCGCGTCGAGTTTCTTTTTTTTTTTAGTCTCTCTTTTACCACAAATGCACCTGGAGTCCGGAACTCATGTACAAGGAGGGGGTGCCGAGAGATATGGACTACGAGCGAAAGTTTCCGCAAAACGCGGATGCAGACATGAATTTTTCACGAGGACAAAAGGGAAGGGAAAAAAACCTTTTGTGCCAAAGGGGATGCGAACTCTCCCATCTTTTTTCTCGGCGAAAATCAAAAATACGTGCACTCCGACAGGGGACAGAAAAACGTGAATAATTATCCGGGTGCAGAAACGATCTCGAGCAAACGTCGAATGAACTCGTATGCACCGGCGGGAAACACGACCGCCCACTCAGAGTACGCGTTTTTTAGACACCCTTTCCTTCCTTTTATCTCCGCTTTAGTGCGAATTCTGTCGCAATACCCGTTGCCTAGGAAAATCCGCCTTGGAGGTACACAAAAGAAGCGTTCCTACAGGGGCGGTAGGACTTACGTATTCTCCGCTTTGGAAACAACGGGAACAGATGTTGACGCTATGCAAAACATAAATATGGAGGCTTTTTGACCGGTGTCTTTGTGCGCGTTGAATTCCGAGCGAAAAGTTTTACGGAGTTGATTCAATTTGCTGCGTTATTTTTTATCGACAAATTTAAACATCGCGCTATGGAAACAATTCTACAAAGCCTCCATGAATTCTTTTCATCAAGATATTGTAGAAAATGTATTTATTTATTTATTTACGCCGGTACTGCATAGAAATGGAACTTATAAAACATTTTCGAAATGCTATTTGTCCGCCTGGTTCTTAAGAAATCCTCAGCAATTGAATTCCTCCCACAAAAAAATCATGCTAGAGTAACAGATTGAAATTTAGCTCACATCAGCTCCAACTGAATAACTATTTGCAATATAAAGTATCCGAATTCATTACTACATCGACTTAAGGAATCATTGGTGTAAGCTCATGAAACTTGGTTGAATAAAACCCAAACATCAAAATTCCACTCGGGTGGATTTAATTAGCATTACTAGATTTAAATTATTTATGGAGGTCATCCAGTCAAGATTTGAGAAAGGAGTGAGCTTATGAAAATCTAATTANTTCACGGACTTTTCCATCGTAACTCCTATTCACATAACGAAACCGAGTTTCTTAAAGGCTCATTCACATTTATTACGGATGTGAGAATTCGCATCAAATATCAGAAATAATTAGATAAAAATAGTATCACAAATTTATTACAAAGTATAAAATATCACAAATAATATGATTGAAAAGCATAAAATCTCAGAAGCAATATTGCATGAATGTAAAGATATAGTCGAATTATTTTCCCACAACGAAACACATATTCTCTTCATTGGAGCAGCGAGGGAGTGGTTTAGGGTTAACCCCCCTAAGGGGTTAAATTTCTTAACAATTATATCACAATCTAGTTCTTCAATTACTAGTACTTTGCTTCAGAACCGTATACATCTTCTCGTTTTCTATTCATTTAATTTTTGAAGGGAATTTCGACATCTCCAGTAAGATATGGCGTGCATGGTTATACCGAACCCTTTAAGGTGCGTATAATTTCGTTTTCTCGGCTGTTTTGGGCCCCCCATGGATTGATCCCTGATTGCGATGCTCCGACGATCAAACAAACATATAAACAAATTTTAGAATGAGGCGAAGTACTGTGGAAATAAAAAATGGATCGCCGTTGCCGTTGGATGGTACACTTACGACCACTTGTCGGAAACCGGTCGTTTCGCTTACAAAATAAACCAATGGAAGAAGTGTTCTTTGAAAATTTACTTTTACTTGACGATAAAAGAATTTCGGTTACTGATGACACCTGCATGACTGATTGTTTTATTTCATTTACGGCGGAAAAATGAAAAGCGGGAACCACTTTTTAAGGACATTTGATGTAAATTTAAACCTATTTAATTCTATTTAATCTAAAATCTATTTAATTTAAAAAAACACTACCAAATACAACTCATAAACCAAAGCCAAAAACGGCACTACTAGTTTCGAAACATATGCGAGGAGGCGTTATGTTTATTTATTAATACATTTTTTATTATTTTCCACCGTTACGGAATGGACGTAGGTGACTCAGTTGAATTTACATTTCATTTTTGTTCTCGTCACTGCACGTTCTTAAAAGAGGTAAAATAAACTATAGAATGGAACCATGGAACATACAGATAACTCGATACTAACTTAAGGGATTTGAACAATGGATTGAATAAAAATCGTATAGTCATATAAGATAGATGGATTTTTTGCTGAAGATTGAAAGAAGAACTTTTATTAAACTCCTTAATCTTCCATATATATTAAAAGAAATATTAGAAAAAACTACGAGTAAAGCACTATTTCCCAGAAGAATTATCATGACGTATTTGCGCAAGCGAAATACTCCTTTTCGCCTGAATCGTTCATGCGCCGAGAATGTAATTCCCTATTAGCTTCATTCTCCTCTCTTCTTTATTGATGTTTAAAGCAATACATTATTTTTCTAGATTTAAGTTAATAGTATTCAATTGTTTTTAGTTATCAGTGGGTTATAATAATCGTGTTACCTCCAGACAGGTAGAATACAGGTAGAATAGAGGCCATTTTGGACTAACTTCGCAATAAGAGTAACACAATTAAATACGATACAATATTAAATTACAATAGTAAATTTAAACTGAAAATCGAGTAGCATTATCAAATCAAACTGTCGATAGTTTTAAATGAGTTAATCAACCGGAGGGAAGCGCCTTTTAAGCATGAGGAAACATTTCAGCTAGTAATTAATCATCATAAGATATGAGTTCTACTAGCGGATACTCAATGGTTATTAGACGTTTGGTGCACACCGATAGAATAGCCTTTTAACGCATGTTTTTTTATGAAATGCTGTTTTACGAATTATATTTAGGAGGGAATCTTATGTTTCGACGAAAACTTACGACATTTTTAGTTATAAGTAATAAATAATTTTAAATTTGTTACATAACCCTCATTTTTTAAATGCACACCCAATGTGATTTGTAAAGCGATGGCACTGAAGAATTTAATTGAAAAGCTATACTTGCTAGAAATCAACCCCTTTCGTTCTCAATGTTTTTAGTCTGTGGTGAAACAACACCGATTCGATCACTTTAAATAGCAATGCAAGGATTGACCATTTTTATAAGCCTCCCGCTTTAAATTATAATCCGCATTATTAATTCCTGCAATCCCTCTGCGGTCGACAAAAAAGATTTTTTTCCGTTTACCATTGGTTCCTTTACATCTTCCGCCCGGGCTACTCTTTGCGTGCTAATTGCTTATTTTTTTTTAATTTCACATTTTTCCGAGTATAAGCAACAAAACCACAGAATTAGCGGTGAAAATTCAAAATCGGCTGTGGGTAAATATTTCCATTAAAACATCCTGCTAAAAGTCCGAGGCATTTGTGGAAAAAAGCACAGGTCAATTGATATTTGCGCGGAGCACAATTTTTATTGGCCTTTGTAATCCTCTTTTGATACATTAAATGCCAATTGCTTCAGAATATCACGTCTAAATCCAGTTTCATATAAAATCATTATGCAAGGACAATCAGCATCCACATTTTTTCATAATGAATTTACATTAGGAAATAAATGAATGGCGTATTTCAATCCATTATGGCTTTACCTCAAAGAGCCGCTTAAAACGTTATCGTCATTTCATCAATATGAGAAATGAGAAGTAATTTATCTTTAATTAAACTCACTACTTCGCGGAAGAAGTATTTTCAACTGAGAGAAACTGAGAGTAGTAAAAATTGTTGAGAAGGATGTGATAATTGTAGCCTTCAATAAATGTTTTGTTAATAAATGAACTTTATATTCATTTCCCAAACCAATATTTGCTAAAACAATGGATTTAAATCATTGCGAGAATCGGAATCGAGAATCAGAATCGAGAGTCAAGAATCTAGAATCGGAATCGAGAATCGAAATCGAGAATCGGAATCTAGAATCGGAATCGAGATTCGAAATCGAGATTCGAAATCAAGAATCGGAATCGAGAGTCAGAATCGAGGATCAGAATAGAGAATCGGAATCGAGAATCGTATAGGAATCGTAATTTCAGAGGAGTATCTAGAATTGTATCGGAATCGGTATTTCCTGTATTATATTTATCACTTCTCCGCATAGAGGCTGGGAAACAATCCTGGATGCAAAGAACCAAAGGGATCTATTGCTTTTTTATAGTCATTTAGAATTCCCTTACTAAGGCGCAAGTATTATTATTGTAGTGGACAATAATTTGGTCTTCTATTCCAATTGTTTCTAGGCTTTAACGCAATTTTTTAGGTATTACACCGCTCGCTGAAATTATTACTGGGAGAATTTTGAATATTGTTATTATTATTATTATTCTTGTTGTTGTTGTCGTTGTTGTCATCTCCAACTGAAGCATCTGAGTAATTCTCAATGATTTATCAAAACAATTCTTCAAAATATGTGACGACTTTCGATGCACCTTTACTAACTCACGAATACAACACTTGTCGGCAGGTCTAATACACTACACGTATACTCAGGGTGAGGCCTAACCTAACAACATATATAATATAGTTCACGGACTTTTCCATCGTAACTCCTATTCACATAACGAAACCGAGTTTCTTAAAGGCTCATTCACATTTATTACGGATGTGAGAACCCCATATTATTTGTGAGGGTTACTCCAGGATAATTCACCGATTCTACTGTAAGAAAGTTTATCTAAACCAAGCAAGAACACTGGCGTAATACAAACTCACAAATGGAATAGAAGGGATGACATCCTATGAGCGCGGTGAATATTTCGTGCCTACGTGAGTATCCCTTAACCAAACAGCAGCATCTATCTCCTCTGCCCCTTAACTTGTTGAATCGCATCGTGGTGCGTAGCGAGAGCCTCCATCGCGCACCATTAAACATTCCTTTGCAAAGAAACGAGCCGTCGGATTAGCAATGATCCCGGAACTGAATGTACGGCGCCCATATGTATCGACCCCGCAGTCGGGAGAGCGGCACAATCCGCTTCATTCTTGCAAATGCGAGCGTACGCAGCTCCCCATGAGTCGCTCGTCAAAGGAATCACGAGGGGAAGCGGAGGACGCATGCATTTTTTACGACCAAAGAGAAAAGATGGGGATTTCAAACGGAGTCGAGGAACCAAAGCGAAAACTGTCCCGGAAATAAATGAAAGCCGGGGTGAAAACGAAACACGCCAGACATTCCATGTTTGAGGGGGATAGGTTGTTACACGTTGACCTTTCATATTATGTTTAGTTATGAAATTTGTCATACGGTAATTTCGATGCGTTGCCAGGGGCGTATCCAGGGTATGTCTATGTGGGGGGTTTCCGAGCGATGGAATAAACACTGTATCCTCAACAACAAAGACGCAGGAATACTTTCGCCCAAAATCTAACGAAAATAGAGACTGATTTATATTAACGTGTATACCCTGCGAGTCTCCACTATCGCATACATGAGAGAGGCCAACCTCTCGCATGCAATCGTATATCATTGACACAGTTCTCATCGGAGGGTTGAATCCCCAAAACTACCCCTTTGGCTACGCTCCTGCTGAGAATGCTTTCTTTCGGCGTCGGGTAGCAGCTTAAAATATAATGAAGGATATTGAAAATAAATAACAAAGGCTTACACTCCGGAAAACTACTAAAAATAACGCACGGAGCAGTTGTATTGCCTAAATTAAGTGCATTGTTAATGTTATAGGAAGAAAACCAGATTACCTGGGGAGAAACGACTATAAATATAAAGTTTCCACACATAAACAGTGAACAGATATTCGCAAACATTAATTTCTGAAACAGCGGATAACAGAATGGAAAACTAATGCAGGGGGTTTAAACTCTCAAAACCACCTCCTTGGCTCCGCCTTTGTACATTGCCATACTTTACATTTCACTACTTAATAAATCAGTACTTTCATATAAATCTTACTGCAACATCTTCATGGAAAGATGGAGGTGTATTTTTCATTTATCTACCCGAACAGTATAGATAAAAATAAGTATTAATCACTTTTAAGTCATAATCGTAGCTGGGTAATATAAATATACCTAGATGTAAGCGATTATAAGTAACCCTATCAATTTACCGTATATCTCGGCTGATAAGACGATCTCCGGATAAGACGAAGTATAAATCTTCGTCAGTTTTGTATTTTTAGTACATATCTGTACTAGAAAACGACCCCCAAACTATCAACGGTTAACTATCAGCTATCAAGTGGATCGAATCTTTCAAAAAGTGTGGGATTTCTGGTGCTATGGATGCCACTGAGGACTATTTGTTATGGGATACTGATGACGAAGCGAAAATCGACTCGCTAGGAATAGAACGGGACCCATATGACGAGCCTCTCAACAACAGAAGTAAGTTAGAGGTTTAAAAACACTCCGTAAACCGTATTTTGGCAGGCAGAACTCGCATTAAGAGACAAACTGGATGCTCTGGATTACCGATTTCTGGGAAGTCCCAATGGTCATTTCAGAGACAATGCCTCAATCATCAGGGGGACTCCACAATAGGAAGTTTTCCTTCAACAAAAGTGAGGATGTACTTGAGGAGCTATTTCCCTTAGATGGTGAATGTGAGGATTTTCTGGATCTTAAATACATTGGTGAGTGACTTATTTTATTTAATAATGGTTTTACTTTATATAAACTTCAAACTAATTTTTCTGTATCTATCCTATAAGACGACCTTTTTCTATGATTAAACTATCGTCTTAACTGCAGAAATATACGGTACGTTTGTCAATTGCTGTGAAAACTGTTATCATATGCTACTTTTATTTGGCCATTATCCCCTCGCAGAATTAGAGCTGAAAGTCAGTGAGGAAAGCAAGACGAACTACCTCACTCTTCATTTTGCCAAACATGCATAATTCCCTCTCCTGAGGTTGTGTTAGCTGATGGAGGGTTTGAGGATCCAAGCGTCCTCTGGACCGAATAAAGCGCAGAAATTGATACGGTGTTACCCAAACACAACCCGGGGGTTCGGTGGCATACCACTCGGGAGTTGGTCGGCCATTGTAACGTATGTATTGTAAGGCCGACGTTTTTAATTCGAAAAATTGCTTTTTTTTCTCTCTGCAAATTATTTTTTTCCCCTCCGGTTTCATTAGGCGTAATCTATGCATCGTTACTTTGACTTGAATCTGTGAATAATTTAACCTTTGACGGTATATCTGTATAATTCTAGATGAGCGTCGTGGGTCATAACATAATTTAAGAAAACTTTGATCAATTAATTTGCCAATTACGTATTACGCTATGAATATCCAACTTGGTTTGAGCAACACTGCTTTGAAACACCACCATTTTATGTATTAATGTGTAATGTAATGTTTCATCGAGTAATTTGTGACGAAAATTATTGCTTTTTTTAATTTGTACTTTAGCCATGTATGTACACAGCAGTCATGATACCTTCTGAAGCAGCGAATGAATTACAAAAACCATAACATTGAAATAAATGCCAATCGGAGGATAAGATTGTAAGTTTGAGAGAAACCTATTAAGAGAGCATACCATTGTTTTTGTGAGAATTTCGATACCATTCTTATGCTAATAGTCGTACTGCTTTCGTATTTGACGATATTTGAAAGTTTGCAAAAGTAAAATATAAACACAAAAAATAGCCTCTCACGGTGTAGTACAGTTGCAGAAACTGTTCGTTCTACGCTTTGTTTGTTTGTTTATTCTGGTAAAAAATATAATTTTAGCTCTCCCTCCCATGCAAAAATTAATTTATTTATTTATTTACGCCGGTACTGCATAGAAACGGAACTTATAAAACATTTTCGAAATGCTATTTGTCCGCCTGGTTCTTAAGAAATCCTCAGCAATTGAATTCCTCCCACAAAAAAATCATGCTAGAGTAACAGATTGAAATTTAGCTCACATCAGCTCCAACTGAATAACTATTTGCAATATAAAGTATCCGAATTCATTACTACATCGACTTAAGGAATCATTGGTGTAAGCTCATGAAACTTGGTTGAATAAAACCCAAACATCAAAATTCCACTCGGGTGGATTTAATTAGCATTACTAGATTTAAATTATTTATGGAGGTCATCCAGTCAAGATTTGAGAAAGGAGTGAGCTTATGAAAATCTAATTATTTAATAGTAAAAGTTATTATAGTGAATTAATTTAATCTAATATAACAACATGGTGAGGAATTCATCCAACCACTTAAATTAGTATAATAAGTAAATAAATAATAATATACAATAGTAGTAGTAGTAATTTTAAAAGTGCTTTGACATCTAGGGTATTTCATACGAGTGCCCCTATAGGGAATCGAAACCTGGTACCTCTTTCACCGAAGTCGAACGCGTTACCCACATGGTAATCTGGATGCCTTACATTTAATGCAATATATNTATAATAATAAAATTTAGGTTCCCCATTGATAATGAAATTTTATTAAATCTTTATTTGAAGATGAATTTAGTTGAGCTCCTGATCTGTTGAATATAAACTATCACAGGTAAAAGATATTTATGTTCTCGTTCTGTAATTGCCTGAAGGAAGTTTTAACAAACTTAGTTATGGCTTTTAAAATTACCAACATTTTCCATAGACACATTGCTTGAATAATATGCTAGATGAATGATGTATTGTGATGTTTAATTTTTAAAGCAGGGAGGTGTATTTGTAATAATGGTGCATTTTTGTAGCCTAAAAATGTATTTACGTATTATATTGGTGCTGTTTGGCTTGACGATGGTTGTTCTGTGGTGGGCGGAAATGTTCTATTATTGAAATTATGATTGTATATTATTCTGTGTAATTGTAAAGTGTAGAATTGGAATCATTGTAGAGTAGTAATAAGTTACCAAAGGACTATTAGTCCATCTGTAACATATGTAATAATAATAATATACTGTTTTTAAACAAGATTCGTCTTCAAATCCGTTCTAAAGCCCGGCATATTCCAAACATTCAACGCATTTATTGCAGTTTTGTCATTATTGCCATTAGTGAAAATAAAATAAACTTGACTGCCAAACAAACACTCCCTTTGAGAGCAACGTAGCTCACAGCAAACACCTTGATTAGCGACAGTTTACTCAGTTACAACTGCTCTAGCGTCATTAACCTTGAATCCGCCAACTCCCTCAGTTTACAGTGCGTTTATAGGCCGACTTAAGATACCGCCTCTCGTTGGGAATATTTAAGACAACTCCTCACGGGCAAAACATATTCACACCGTCGGCCATTTTAATAAATCCTGCAATCCGTATTCATTAACAAAGCTGCTCTCGATAAATCTCCCGTGAATGGTCCAAGTCGCTCACAGAGAAGGCGTAAATTTCCGAGGCTTATATTTTTCCCTCCTCGAACTTCCGCAACTGTGGAGAGGAGCGGCTGACGAGCTAACAGCGTGGAGAACCGGCAGAAAATTACGATTATTCAGGCCTTTTATGGCAACGTAAAAAAGAGACCCCTTGATTAACCCCGCCCCATGGCGGCGGCCCTGTTAAACATGCGCGGAAAAGAGTAAAAGCAAGCTCAAATAAGAGAGGTTCAATGGCAAACCTCGTGGAAAAACAAACCGGGGAATAAAGTAAAAATGGGATGGCGTATATTAATTAAGTTGCCCCGGCGCTAGAATTTCGAATGTTCGGAACGCGACCCGTGAAAATCTGCTAACTCACTTCTCCCGAGGGGTGATGTGATTTTATGCCTAGTATAGCCTCTTTTTCGACGCGTTACCTCGGGTATAAACTTGATTTTCGCGCTTCGAGAGAGTTTTTGTCCGAAAAATCGACGTTTTTGACAAAATCGCGGACTTTATCAAAATGGCTTGCTATTTTTGTCGAGCGTCTGTTTATGAATTGGTGAGATTTTCCTCGATTTTGTGAAATACTGCTTATATTTTTATTCGCAAACTATGGAAAAAATGTTTATCTCTATTTTTACGGTGTCGGATAAGGTACATAAACACGCTGGCTTTAACTGTATTTTGTTTACCTTTTAATATGGAAATGCAAACTAATTTAGGCAAGGAAACGGCTTTATATTTATACCCGAAACAATTCAGTTTATATTTCCATATATGTCATATATTTGTACTACGTTTTTTAACTTTAGCGTTTTATTAACTTAGCATCATATTTATGCTATTACTACATTTTTCCTCCCATTATTTCTACTTTAAACGATTGAATACGATATTACGGTGAAGCTCAACTTAAGTTTGCCCGAATTTTAAAAACCGTTCTGAAAATTAATAAATAGGACGAATTTGATAGAATGCCGTGAATGATTGAATGAATCTGGTTTGAAGGACATCTAAGCCTAAGGCCACCGTTTTCATACAAACTGATAGCAAATTTAAGGTGTAATAGGCAATGTTCTCTTCATAAGCGGAAAAAATCCCATCTGTGAGGGAGGAGGTCCATGGAGGCGCACCCTTCGATTTCTCGATGATAAAAAACTAAAAATCGTCCTTTTCTCCACCGCAACACATACAATGCGAAAAGGTAATCTCTTATTTCTGAAGGATAAAGGAAAGGAAGGTAACTTAGTAAGTTGTAAAACCTACGAAAATCCCAAAGGAATAACAAGTGTGAAAAATAGCGACACGACTGGGACTTTCTGGGACTGGGACGACTTGGTTTTTGGGACTGGGAGTTCACTTGAATAACTATTTACATTATTCAAGACGGAGGCGGTCTTTGCAAGTTTTTGGGTTCCTCTATGATCTTAAAACTACGACTAATAATTAACTTCTGTGCTTTAGGATGGTTTTTTTAAGACCTTATTACGCTAATTACTAGTATAATATGATTCATATTCAATGATGCATTTATATCCTTTTTTGAGTATTTTAAGTTGTTTTGTGATTAAAAAAAAAAGAAAATGCCAATGTAGTCAGGACGTTAGATGGAAGAGAGACCCACTCGGGACTAGTTTCGCCATTAAAAGGTCGAATCATGATAATAATAACATTAATCTGCGCAATACTAATTCAAAAATTAATGTGTTTTGTATTCCCGTATACTGTGATGACAATATTAGTTCTTTTTGCTGCAGGGGCTCCCGGATAGCCAAGTGGGCAACGCGTTCGACTTAAATGAAAGCGGTCCCGGGTTCGATTCCCGGTGGGGGCCTACGTGCGAAATGACCTTAACTGTCGAAGCACTTTTAACAATACTACCACTAGTTGTATTTGCTGCAATTTGTATCACAATCATTCAGGCTATGTTCTCACGCACAACTCTAAGGCTAGGTATTATAACTTTTACTCCAAATGGGATTTAACTAATCTTCACCTAAGGGCCCTTAATCATAATGATTCCTTAAAGTGAAGATTAAAGTTGATCTCCATGATACTCCATCATATATATTGAAGTTTAACTGTAGTCTTCCCTTTAACACAAAGAAACCCATATAATACCGGTCTCTAGAACAGAAAATTAGTTGATGTCTATTTTGAGTATAGCTTACAATTTCAGGCCGGATTAATTAAGTTTGGCATATCAATTGTTTTAATTAATATTTTTGCTGATTATCATGAAGCAAAACACAACCGTGCCCCATAACGAGGATTTATAAATCAGAAAAAACGAGATTGATTCATGACAGACCTAGGTACGTATACCACACCAAGGTGGGAGAATCAGGATTGAGTCACTACGATATAATTTAGCAGCTTTCGTCTAATGTATTTAAGATAAATAACATAATAATGGTAACAGGTAATGATCCAGCGTATCGAATTACCAGTTTTTGTAAAATTGTGAAACGTGTACTGAAAATAAAAACTGCAGAGAATCTAATTTATCTGCTCAAATTTCAACTTTGAAATTTTAATTAGACTTGAGATAGATTTCTAAACGTACAGCTGTTTCAATATTTTTTGTTGCCTAATTCACCTTCATTTCGTTCAAATATCATAGCCTTAATTAAATTCATGCCCTCAGGAAACGACACAGGTTCCATTACAAATATAAATGAAATATTTCTATTTCATAACAAAAAGTTTTCGAAAAATTCGTAATTACGTACCAAAAGGGGATTCCGTCAGCATGTGAATAAAATAATCGCTCCTGTTATGCCAGAATGATTTTGTAATACACGCGAATTTTCATTGGGTGAATTAGGTATTTTTACAAGGATATACATTAATGACTACTCTAAATTGGAATAAACGACACATTTCCAAACAAAAATAACGGATAACCCTTGTTATTTCCGCCAACAAAGAAAAATCTGAAACATTACCAGGGCTCTAGACGAACCGGAACATTTTCCGTTGATTTTCGAACTATTATTGTTATAGTCATATTTTGGGTTGTAATCGAAACTTCACTTCGATTAAAAGATGTTTGCTGAGATGGTGTTTTTTTTTCTTTTTGTAGAAGCATGAACTTCATTTCTGATATCCCTATTCATTTCTTTTTCGCAAATGTCCAAATATTTCTGTTATTCATTTCAAGTATATAAAGATTTTTTTATGATAACTGAAGAAATTTTAGGAATACGGTTTCCAGTAAAAGCTGCACGGTAACAGCGCAATAAAATGTTTCGAAGGAGCTAATCATTAATAATTATGTATGCCTCCTTTTTTATTTATCTCTTTATTCCTCCCTATTATATGCTGTAAATAAGCTACTTCTATTGTCCATGCCCCCTCATAATGGTGCCTATTAGTCGAAAGTGGTCCTTTGTTGATAAATTGGAGGAGGGTATAATTCCTTTCCTCCTAATTCCAACGCTCTCTCAATCAATCATGCGTCATAACAATATCTAATATTTGCACATTAAAAAATGAAGATATCGATATTTGGTGATGTTTTGTGGAAATTAATTCCGTGACATATTATAATTAGTTTAGCCTTGCCTAACCTCGCCGTTAGTGTAAAATGATAATACATATAATTCACGAAACAAATTCCCGCAAAGCATCGCTGAATATCGAGAATTTAGAATAGAATACCGGCCCTGAAATGGAGACCTAGGTTTGAGACCAAGTCATGTTGATGTTTTTCACTTCTGTTTATCTTTGGGATTCAGGGCGCACACAAAGACGTGTGTATGTATGTATGTGTGTATTTGCGATGGAAATTTATCATTGAAAACGGTCATCAATATGAGCACTTAACCTAATGGTAGGTTCAAATACCCTGACACGTAATTCCTTTCCCTATACTTTTTGATAACTTATACTGATATTCGTATTATCCAACGTCTTTAGCCTTTAATCCCCTTCTGTCGTTCCCTTACATCCCTACACTATATGCTCCCATATATTGAATGACTATGTATATTCTGTTACTTCTATTATTCATTCTATTACTACATTATATTGTCTTCTGGAATCTCTTTCCTCTAATATTCGACCAAACCATTTCTTATGCCGTTATTTCATTATTTCATACAAATCCGTCTCTTTTCCTACTATCTCCAGTAGATTCTCAAATTCTTCTATTAACCCAACTTACTTTTTCAGACATCATTGTATCCAATCCCGAAGACTTACCCCAGAAAAAACGGACATAAACAAAGCCGGACAGGACCAGGATACGAACCACTTTAACCTTGCCTACAGTCTCCCAAAACGGCTTGAGAATTTGTTCTGGCACGGTAGCATGGTTGTTTAAAGCACCTGCCAGAAAAGCGGAAGATTTCGAAGATTTATATTTTGATTCCCTCCATTTTTTAAGTCTACGTTAAAACGGCCGGTGTATAATTAAACGCAATACGTCCTCCCGTTCTTACTCTTGTTCTACATATAATGGCAGCCTTACATAAACCATAATTGGTCAATATTTATAATAAAAACTGTGGTATACTCAGGGCATGGAACCAAAAGCGAACCGAAAACCTAAACCGATCCGAAAACCGGAACCGAACGGAAAACCAAACCGATCCAAAAACTGAACCCGAACCAGAAACAAAAACCGCAAAAGAGTCTTCTTTTTCAGAGTGAGAACCGAACCCGAACCGAAAAAACGAATTCTCTAACCCGAAATGAAATATAAAATAGCGATTCAGTCCGTTCTGCTTTTCAATTCCAAAAAACGCGCATTTTTGGGAAATTAATTTATTTGCAGGAAATATTGCTAAATATGTTTATATATGATTTGCGACTGACTATTACTAAGTTTTATTCTATAACCATGGGGCAATGTAACTTAAGTACAAAAGTTGGAAATCATTCAGCAAATTTCTGGGGGGAAAAGTTACAAGAGTTGGAAGGAATAAACTGTTCAAACCGGTTTGATATTGGAAGAAGAAGCGAAACCTGAACTGAATCGTTATTTGTTTTTTCCTTGAACCAGAACGAAAACCGGAACAAAACACATTGCTACTCAAAGCTCTGGATATGCTACACTTTTTCTCTCATTTCCTTTCGCTATTTAACCATCAAAATAATTGTGATTCGAGAATGAGAGCGACTGAGTGCCGTGTCAAGAGCCAATAAGCGCACCGCGACTGCGCTCTGATTAATTCAAGTGTTGCGACACTTACAAAAAAATATCAACCACTAGCTAACGCATAGCACCAAAAGTTTGACGAGTAATTAACGTTAAGAGGCACTCCGGGGCGAAATTGTAGCGTTTTGGAGCCGCTGAGTTGAGTTCATGATTCGTACGGTCAATGATTCGCCGCTTAAGCGCCCGTCCAACGGGTAGACAGGTGCTTGTCGTGGGAATAAATTGGGGCGGAAAAGAGATTGAACTCGGAAGGGTTCTAAAAGGTGACGTCATAAACGGCGATAGAAATGACAAGAGAAAGGCGTGAGGCGGAAAGAAAGTGCGGCGAAAGGGGGAGATAAGAAGGGACACGTCAAGAGAGGAATGTGACTGCAGATAGATAAACGCCCGCCTGGTGGAGAGATTAGCAGGATGTGGGCAAATGTTGGGGAGCGACAAAGCGTGAAGGGTTGAAACTTTATGTGGAGGAGAGGGTGTGAAGAGAGGACAGATGTCCTGCAGGAAAAAAGTTGGTAGCCCGCTCGTGTTGGGGGAGGGAGGGTGCGAATAAAGAGAGGCGGGAGTATTTGTAGAACAGGGAGCAGAGAATCCAGTGATGAAGAGGGGACGTGGCTTTATCATCTTAACTCTCCCGAACCGAACACCATGGCAACCAGCCAAGCAATGTCTGTATATTTATATATTTACAGGTTTTATGTTCGTATATTCACAAGAATGTGTAGGTGTGAAAGTATACGGCAATGATATATACAAGTAGTACAGTTCCGCAGTTGGCTATCTAAGGAATGATTTATCGAATTGAAAGGACTCTTTTATCTGTCTTAAATTCAAAATTTACGTTATACATACGTTATTATTGTTGAAATTGAAGGAACAAAAAAGTGTAAGTTAGAGCTTCGTTAAGTTTAATTTAAGTTACGAAACTCTACCACAAATTAATGGCACTAGCAGTTGAATCTGTGGTTGCAACCATACTAGCATAAAACCTCCAGAAATCAGCCTTAATGCAAACAATTCACTTAGCAATACAATAGTGAAATCTACTCCTTACGAAGTGGATTTCATAGATAGAAAGAATATCTGCCTGAATCTTGCGGAATACTCCTTAAATTGCAAAACTCCCGGAAAGAAAAACTAAGACTGCAGCGTCCCTGATACATACCCTAGCTCTGTATCCCGTATATGTTAAATGGAATGTTTCTCCCAGGGAAGAGTGGACTAGAAAAAAAAACTGACGGGACTGGGAATCGAACCCGGATCTCCCAATTGCCGTTCGGGTGCTCTGTCCGTTGAGTTATCCCAACAGAACAGAACGGAACTTGTTCCATCCATCTTACCATCTTACGCTACGTCACCCTTACCCGTCTTCTATGGGAACGTTTCTCAATTGTCTTTGGACCCATATTAGAAAAATATATCCTCCAATTACTCCTGCTCATATGTGACAACATGAACTGAGTTAAGAGTTATGTGTGATGATACCTAAATTAGGTAGCATCTATTTACAACATTTACATCTAGGCACATCAAGTAGAATCCATTAACATAATTTACCTCTCTGTTCCATTTACATCTATATCAGCTACATTGAAATAGTCCTCTGTAGTCCATTTTACTTCCTCCTCGTTGTATGCTATGTTAAGTGTTACTCGCAGGGTCATTCTGCTGCACATTCGTTGACTCTCGTTCCTGAAAGTAGACGCGCTCAGTAAGAAAATATAAGAGCAAACCATCCCACTCCCTTGCCTATTTACCAGGGCATCAAAATAAATATCTTTCTCTACGGTTGGGCGGAAAGAACAAATTTCGGTTCATCTCCTGTTTCCCACCTCAAATAATTTATTTGCTCCAGGCGTCGTAATGCAACATTCTTTACAAGGTTTTTCTACGAATAAAATTAACTGATTCTCACGCTTTACTCGGTGGAATTCCACTATACGGAAAATATTCTTTTCTTTAAAATCAAGTCTTCCAATGATCTTCCACTGGGTGGTAGGTTGGTAGAAATAAAGAACCCTTTCTGCATTTATAAATATTTACCTTATGATGGTCGTTTAGCTGAAACTGGCCGTAATAATAAACAATTTGTGGGTACTTCCCTGCTTCAGTTCAAATTTAAGCATTTTAACTCTTCGGTTCAGGTTCGCTTTCCACTACGGTAAAAATAACTTTTCTGTTTTGGTTTCCGGTTTGATTCAGGCTCGATGTCTTCACAGTAGTCTGCCCCTTATCGCTTTTGGTGGTCAATGGTGGAAGGAATGAAGATCCAACCACCATCCGGGCTAATGACTCTATGAATACACAATCACAAATCTTACTATTCCTTTCCGGCGTCAGTACGTTCTTTGCCACCTTTATTCACAAGATCCCAAATTCTCCCATCCTTGTATATTTACTTCCTTTCAGACGCATCAGCGTATCTTTTCAGAGATTTCTTTCTTTTCTTTATTTTATTCCTTTCGTACTTCTCTACAGTACGTCAATTACTACAATTTAACGCCTTTTTCATGGTCGTCCATTCCCTTTAAGTACATTCACATTCTATCATATACCGTTTTAGTCATTATGTTTCTACTATTACATTCTGATACTACCGTTGCATCCCCATTTACTCAAACCAAAGTAAAACACCCTTCAAGCTGGTGCTTATTTACCTTATAGATTCCTAGGTTAGCAGTAATACAATATTATTCAAACTACTCAAATAATTAGCATTCTCCATGACTCAAATTATTATTTACTATTTATCCAGAATTCATTTGCTTTTATTGGAGTAACCTATTTGTTCCGTTTTGGTACAGATGCTCATAGTGCACGAGGAAACATACAGAATCACAACTTCGGAACAACAATCGAAATCGGTCGTCTTTGAAAAAACTCGTCAAAATTGAATCATTTTACGGAAAATCTGTACGTATTACCAAAGTTTTCGCAGTTTCAAGTCAGAAACAATATTCTCTATAATCCTAACGATATTCGATAATCCGATAATCCAAAGAATGAAAAGAAGAAAAAAATTCAGACATGACTGCGACTGGAACCCGTCTCCCACTTTCTCGACAGGTATGGTAACCAACAACTCCCTGCCAAATAAATGCCACTCTGTTAATGGGAAGCTTAGTGAGTAAGGCAAGTGACGCTCTGCACAGTGGTACCAACCATCACCAGATTCATCGAGGCAACCGAACCGCAAAGCTACGGAAGAGAAATTCTCCACAAAGAAACGAAACATGATTATGACAAGCATTTCTCATGGAAATCACTGATACTCGATACATAAATATTTATACGTCAATGATTATTAAAGTAGATATGCTTATTAAATCTTAAGGATAAAGGAGCAGAAAAATATATAAAATTTGCTATTAGTAGGGTTTAGTCTCTTTCTATGAAAAGAAACGTAATCTGTCATATATAAATATCCTCCTGTCCTAAATAATACTTATATATATTAAATTTACATTAATCAATAATATGTCTTGTGAGTCTACTGATAACTTTTTAATCAATCAAATGGTTAAATTATGAATGATGACATCAATTTCGATTTTGGCCATTCAAATTTTTAAGTGGGAATTGATTATTATTCTATTATCATTGAATACAATATTAAATATAACTTTAAATAACATATTTACATGCAAGAAAATAGAATGGGATAGAACCAAATTGTTCTCCTAATACTCACACGATAACGTATTTCTTCATTGAAGCAAAACTGGAAAATAATTTAAATTAAGTAACTAACGGAGCCATCTACATTTTTTTCCAAGAGAAAATTTTGCAACCATAGACTTCGCCAAGACTTTCCGCCGAAAGATTTTTCATCCAAGAGTCAGTTCGCGCAAGACATTCTACCAAAGAGATACTTTAAACTAAAGATATTTTTCTAATTAGCATTCAATTAAAGTCGTGTATCTTTGTTACAGTCACAGTCCATAATTATTTTCAGCAAAACGAATCACCTCTGCGCATAAAAAATATGTATTCGTCAGTTTGTTACGAAATGAACTGGATTAAAAAATTGGCGCATAATCCGGCTTTTCGATAATCTCAGAGTTGGAGCTGCAGAAGCTGAGAGTTGAACCGCCTGCATCTTAACCACTGAGAACAACCGCCTGAATCTTAACCAGTACGGGCTCCCGATAGCCAAGTGGGCAACGCGTTCGACTTCAATGAAAGCGGTACTGGATTCGATTCCCGGTGGGGGGCCTACGTGCTAAATGACCTAAGCTGTCGAAGAACTTTTAACAACACTACTACGACTACTACTTAACCACTACGCCACCGAAGTTTGAGTTGAAATAACCTTTGATTGACTTCTGCGGGAAATATCCTAAAATAAAAGTCTCAGAGGTGACGTCTATGCGTGAACCAACTTGTACATCTACTCAGACAACCAATTACAACCTTAGCGAAACGGCAATCTTAAATTTAATCAAACATTATAATCTGACGTGAATAAAAACAGTTCCTTTTTAGTGAATTCACCGAATTATCTATTGACTTTTCTTATACTAAACTAAATTAGTATTAGTATTGTTAAAAGTGCTTCGACAGCTTAGGTCATTTCGCACGTAGGCCCCCACCGGGAATCGAACCCGGTCATACTAAACTAAAAGCAGCACTGCCCCTATCGAAAAGTGAGGTAAATTCAAATCTAGGGAAGATAGATCAGATAAGCGTAAAGGGGGGAGGACGTTGAGAAAAAGTTAAGTCATAGACACCATTTTAAATTAATTGGAAGTTTAAAAACACTCCGTGAGCCGTCTGACGGCAGAGCTCGCAGTTGGAGATAAACAGGAAGTTCCGCATGAAGATCTTTATTTCCCAACGTGGAACCTTTGAGAACGTAAGCTTTACTTCTGAAATGCGCATAGGGTAATTCCTAGAAATAGGCAATCCGGAAGTTTCCGTTTGCCTCTAAACGAGAGTTCCATCTTACGGAGTGTTTTTAAGCCTTTAATTAATTAATGGTCGTGTTCCGTTTTTCTTTATTTCCCCCCGTTTTAAACGGGCTAAACGCCCCCTGGCACGCCCACAGCTATACTCGGAGCACGAACTCAATTAACTTCTCCAAAGACCTCGAAAGAAATTTAAAAGTCTCGTTGACAGAACACTGCGGTATGTAACAATCCTTTCCATACGCAACAATCGAGGACGACGAGTAATAAACGAAAAAAAAAGTTACACATTTTTTCGCGGTTGAAAAAAGTGAGCGAAGATATTACCCTAAAACAATGCTATGGAAAGAAAGAATCGAGGCGAGACAAAGGGTAATGCAGGAGAGGAGAGCTACGAGAAGTTTACTAGGTCATAAATAATTTTTCGAGAGCTCCGTGCTCGGAAAGCAGAGCATACGTGTTCTGGGCGTTTATGTTCTTTTATTTCCAACGGCGAGTTTGATGCCTCTCTAAGTATAGGCATAAACACGTCAACGGAGACGAGGCCAGACCTCCCTCCCGCGTATCCCGATTAGCTTTTTTGATCGGGGTCGTTTCCATAAAAATACTGCGGAGGTGATTAGACGCCGATGCGTAAAGCTGATAAGTGGACCGGTTTCGTTTACTATTGTCATCAGCGCAATATTTGTTTTTCAATGAGGAGCTGTCGTGTGCTTTATGCTGTCTAGTTGATGTCGTTCCCAACCGACAGCTGCTCTCTCACTTTCTTCGAAATTCTCCATTAAATGTCGTGCGTGTAGGACGAGATGACACGCTCTAGGCGGCTACGTAAATCCAAATGAAAGACAGAATCGGATTAAAACGCTGACGTATTCTCTCCCGCAAGCGGGATTTTCACTCTAAATTTAGCCTTTTGCGAATCGAATATGACGGATGTGTTTGTGCGCAAGGCATGTTTCGATGTTAGCCTCAATGTTTGCGATTTTAACGCCGGCTTATTCTCCAATGATGGACCTCGATTTTGAGGGGTTTTCGAAAATGAAATAGCGGATGTAAATGCCGGCTAATCCTACAAATCACGATGATTAAAATGACTATTTGCAACGGTTTCAACCACGAAATCATGGAAAATCGTGATACACTAACTTTCTAGTTTATTAATTTAGTCATTCACCTATCGTATCGACCATATTACTCTCTCCCTCTCTCTTTCAGAGTTACAGTAACCTTCCAAGGTTACTCCATGGTCCATCTAACCAGTGACGTATGTGCCAATACACCATTACGCTTGACGATTCAAATATGCTGAATGTTATCAACATCCCCACTAGTTACAGCGTATTTATTACCTCTGTGTTTTCGCGGTTTTTTCACCCAATTCTCATGAGGGTGTTGAAGAATTCTTCCCCAAAATCCAAATTCTTGTGTTTTTATATGTATCTATCTTTAGTTATATGTATCAATTCTGTCTGCTTGTTTATATATTCATTTTATATCTACTTTTTGTTCCAATATTCTTGTATCTTTTCTTGCTTCGACTGCTAGGAAGTATTTATTTTTTTCTAGATTTCAATTAATTGTAGTTAATTAATTTCGATATTAATGTAAAATTTTTATCGTGTGCTACATCCATAGGTTAAGTGCAACAGAGACCATTTTGTGTTTACCTCGCTGAAATAGTAAACTAACAATAATAACTACTTAATAAAAACGAAGAAAAATAGAATTTTTAACGTTTGCTGAAATACGAAGTTGTTAATTACTAATACTGTATGAAATAACGATGTACAAGTATTTCAACCATTGTTTTATGGAATTACACTTAGTAACGTCTTCATCCATTGGAACAAATATTCTAATTAGTACAATTACAATTTAATTACATCTCTTTGTACTTGCCATTCCGAGCCGTTTGGTACAGAGAAACTCGAAATATGACAATTTCGTTCCCCAGAATGTGCTCTATACGAGATTATAAGAAATTAAAATTCCCTCTGAATTTTACAGGCATTGAAATATTTACAATTAGTCCTTTGGTGCACGAAATTCACTTAATTCACTGTCTGTTGTCGTTAACTTATCAGTCCGCTAAAATAAAAGTTTGAATGAAATTTGAATCGTTTAGAAATGAATTAACAGCAGAAAAAAAATTCTGTAAAAAACTATAATTTGTTCAAAAGTAAACGCTACGTAAGAGAAGCCGTGAGCATCATATTATTAACTAAAACGGTAAAGTTAATTACAGTATAGTCTCTTTTTAAAACTCTTAATAAAACTTAAAACTTTTAATTATTTAGAAGAAAATTCCAAGATATTTATTAAATCGATATTGTCTTAAATAAATATTTTTAAAATGTATATATAAAAATAAACTATAAGACTTAGAAATTTTTAATAAACCATAAGATATAAGAAAGTCACAGCAATTTGCCTTACATTCTCAAATCAGTTTCCAAAATTTGGGAAGAGAATTTTTCCAATAATGTGCGGAGTGTTCCGAATTTCTTAGGCGAAACAGCATTCTTAAAATTCATCAAATATTATAATCGAACGTGAACGAAATCCATTGACTTTTCTGATAAAGTAAAAACAGCACTGCCATTGCCAAAAAGTGAGGTAAATTAATATCCAGGAAAGATGTTCCAGTAGTCAACACAAAAGGTACCGTACGACTGCAAACATAAACAAATGATAACAAACAATGGGCCGTTGATGGGTAACTGGATAAAATAAATAATTCTGTAACGGTTTCTCTAGGCTGTGTCTTTCCAAATTTACTTTATCTAACGGTGTGGTGATATGCATTCACAATGACTAACGTACGAGTATAAATGCTACGTTATACAAAAAGTTATAATTGATGATCCAATGGAAAATAATGATATCACTGAAACAACTGATGTTACGTGAGGAGAAAATCAGGCCGTCCGACTGGAGAAAATAATTTCCATTAGGAACCGAATTAATTTAGAGACGCACTAGCAAAGTTGTACTCAAGATAATTTATTTCGAAAAAAATACAGCACTTTTGTAATTTACCCCTATTTTACCGAAATCACTTACTCTAATAGACCGCCAATTTAATAGCTCATAAATCATGTTAATTAATACATTTTCCAGGTTTAAAAATATACGAATTTGATGATCGAATACACTTTGATGCTGTATTTTCCATTTTTTGTTAAGAATGAACACGAAACTTTGGCAATTCCACAAATCATGATTAAAAGTTCCACGAAATAAAATTAACCCGCCAGCTTTGAGGATGAGACTACATGTTCGAAGTTTGATAAGCCTTACTTAAATTGAATGTATTTAGCAGCTACCGAGATTATTTTTATCCTCTTCAAGGACGACTTTATCAGTTAAAAATTGTACATTATTCGTACTATTTGGGTTAAATGAGAGTAATAACAAGTACGGACGAAGGGTTTTAAGATTACAACCCAGCCGGTGTTACGTATTGGGAATTTTATCGTCAAAGTACGGCTCCTTCCATAAAAATCGAACGGCGTATTGCGTAATGCATAAGATTGAGGGGGGAGGGAATTTGAGATTCACCACTTCCAATGCTTTGTCCAGCAACTCGTGGCAAAAGCGCGTCTCGTAATTTCATCTCTATTCCAGGTTGGAATACCTCTTTAGGGAGGCTTGGAGAATCTAACGAAAGCGTTTGACGGATATTTTCGTTATGCCAAGATAGAATGGTATCAAATTTTGAAAGAGCTGTGGATGTAAGTTAAAAATGAGAATTTTCCATTCTCGTTATCGGGTGACGGAACATTCTTCCCCATCGTAAAATTACCGCATTTCTGATGAATGTACGACTATTACACATTTATAAAATAACAGTGGCTTTTGAAATGTAGGAGAGGAATTAAAATTCTGATTCGGATAAGTTGTTTTGTCCTATTTTCAATTACATTCCACTTCAAACAGAATTTCCAACGAGGACATTTCTATCCCTATCGAAACTCAACATAAAAATATTTCAGATGTAAGCATTTGCAATTATCCTTATACTGTTAACATCACAGTTTAAATTGACGAAGGGAATTTATCAAAGGAAGTAAACATAACTCAAAGTTCTGCTTCTATCTTCACCTGGCACGGAATGCATTAGCGTAATATACAGCAGAATAAATGTGTGGGTGATCCTTCTAACTAGAACTTCTAAATAACCGCTCGCCGAAGCATACTAGAAACTATTCTGACAAATAAAATTTCACGGCCGAGTTTCAAATGATTACTACACGGTCACAAAGCTCGTCGAGTACAGACGACGCAGTACTCGACTGATAACTGGGCGAAAAAAATGACGCGGCCTCCGCATACATTTTGACATCGCCCGCAAGAATTCTCCGCCTCGTTGGACGGCTCCGGAGCTTCCAAATACTGAAAATGTCACTTGGCGAGCCCATGGCTCCCGTTTTTATTCGGACAGGATGACCGGTTGCGTCCCCCGGTACGTCCTTCCGGTAAGATACGGATGAAATATTAAATGCAAAATTCGTGTACGCGGAGTTCATCCGTCCCGCGAAACTTATGGCCTTTTCAAGAGATATAAATCTGGAGGCAGTCGGGTCTCGTATGCGTTATACAGGTTCGCTAAGATAATAAACGAAATTAACGTTATGTTTTAAAAATGGGACGGGTTCGGATGCCAGCGTGTCCAGAAAGCGAGATGGAGCGTTGAGAGGTAATGATTGTGTTAGAGTTTTTCGTAGCGGGCAAGATGAATTAATATTTAAAGCATTCCGACGCAAGGGAGAACGTGAGCTCCATGCCAATGCAGCTTTCATTAGAAATACCTTTCGAATTATCAGGGTTAACTTTTGTTATAGTGGTTCTAACTTCCTCTTCTAATTTTTCAAAAACTGTTTTCCTTTATGACAATGAACTATACGAATAAATAGAAACTAACATTACATTCGTTTAGTAAATTGTGGGCGTTACCCATTTTCTCCTTTTAATTATTGAAATATTTTCTTTCCTGTACGCATACGATTGCAAAATTTTCAAATCTTTCCTAAAATGCAAGTATACCGCAAGTTGCTGGATACCTAAAATGATCACTATACATATGAATTCCATGACATTTTAGCATCAAATATCAATATTTGAAATGCAGCCTAAAGTGCTTAGCTCATAGATTGCTGTTCCGTCAGAAGTGTTCCTAAAATCTAAAACCGTGCTGGGGAACTTTCAATAATTTATATTGACTTAATAATGACATCGTTAGTATTTACGATTTAACAATTTTAACATTAAACGTGCCAAGCAAAATTAGGAAATGTATTTTCAAAAAATCAATGTAAAGTTCAAGAGTGGTTTTGATGAAAATATGTATTGTGTTCGAGATATAAAAGCAATACTCCACATTAGCATAATTAAAGCCAAGTTTTCAAATTTATAGCGAAAGTGAGACAAAAGAACAGCATAATTTTATTTGTATTAATCCAATAACCCTTCCTTAGAATATCAATTTCATGATTGCAATTCCAATTATATTAAATCGAATACGAATATAAGATAGCCTTTGCACTTAGCAGTTATCTTAATGTCTTATTAATTATTATTATATGCCAGGATTGTCCTTCTTGTGGAGACAAACACAACTTCGACGAAATAAATTTCTATTCTTAGTTTATCAACATCACTTTGAATAAGCTGTTTATTGTAACTTCATCCAGATATAAACGGTCTCATTTATTTCTCATCGCAGGCAAACACCCCTTTTCAACTTACTAAAATCCCTTATTAACAGGGATCACCGTTTCAACAGACTAGCCTTTCACCTTTTCTAATATTAATCGAAATTTCTTCGCTCGTCTACAAAAGGACGAAGCGCATAAAATATTGCCAATGTGAGGAGCTCATGCGGATGACCACGTCACTACACATAATAACTACATTTCCTTTAACGTACTTTGACAGTGTTTGAAAGCTCCGAAATTTGAATGGATGACTGGTTACAGGCAAGTATTCACTTTTTCTGAATATGCGGGTACTGAGCTGCCTGAGAAAATGAAGAAAGATGCTAGCAACGTAGTGTGATATCTCTGTATAGGAATTTAAAGCTTTCAAGTAACTGTTTGTTCAGTTTAAGATGAAAATATCAAATTAAATTTTGCATTGAACGCCAAGAGATGGATACTAAATTTAATGCAGAAATTTTTTATTTGAAATACTCTATTCCGTTAATTTTAATAGAAAACTCTCCGTTAATTATGGTTAACAAACAAGTACACAGAGAAATTTTTTTGCGACAAATAAAATGGCAAGGCTCTCCGAAGTAAAGTATGAGGGAGAGGATAATTCATGAAATATGTTAGTTACCATTTCATTTTAATTTTCATAAACTTTCAATGCAGCGCGTCTAATATTGCGTCAGTGTCTGTCATTTTAAATTAATATTAAAACTAATACTATGCGAATTTGTACGGGTATTAGGTTGACTATTAACGTGAATATGAAATAACCTCTAATTAATCAAGAATAACGTCTACTGAATGACAATGATTAGGGAAAGGTGAACTTAGCAAGGGAAAGCCGTGCGGCTGAAACCCAAGGAATAACAGGTGTGAAATATAGCGACATGACGGGAACTCGAACACAGGTCTCTTACTTTCCGGGCAGGTTTTCTAACCACTACCATGCCGCGTCTCTACGTTTTTCTTCACACCTGTTATTATACTGAATGAATATAGATGTAATTGGACTGTAAACACTTCCTCCTTCATTCATACATTGTAACACTTTGACAGTGAATCAGTTGATGCACCAACAAGCAGCTTTCCATACGGTAGGAGTAATAGTTACACTTAATATAGATGTAGTTAAGTCAGTTGAATTATTCTAACTCGCTCTCATGGATCGGTTATAAAAGAGCACAATTATCTGAGAAATCCACAGTGAAGCAACAACAAAACGTGGTTCTATAAAGTGCAATGTTCGTAGATTCGATGATAAGGTTAGAGAAGGATGTTATTTCACCTTCGTCACACCCCAAATATATATGGAATATGCGGCGGATCTACGGGATCCAGAGGATAAAGACAGTGCAGCGAACTCAATACAGTGCAGCGCAAGGCGACAAGATTTGTTAAAAAGTGCTGCAATAAAAAGCAAGAGATAGGAAAACGCTCTCAGACACATTGAAAATCCTTAAAATAAATGAGATTAGAAGCTAGGCTGTGATTGCTGGATTAATTCAGTGAAGGTACATTTGTGGAAGACGTGATCTGTATTATACGACCCCAGTACTACTTTCAATTCAATATTCAATTGATCTATTAACTGGAAACCGTAAGACACATTCACTTATATATTAACGTATTATTAATTAAAAAGAAAGTGAATAATTATGTAAACGAGCATGACTTTGCATGCTCCACAAGTATTATTACTGGATGAATTGTTATGTAATATAATTAATTGAATAAATAATTGAGATAGTTAAATCAATAATTAATATGCTAATATTAATTCAGTCTTGTAATATTATTATTGATTATTATATTCATTTTAGGTTAAGGAGAACACTCTTGCGAGTACCCCATGATCGACCAACACAATTAACTACGACCTAACCTGGATATAAAGAGTTGAGGGCCAGAAACTTAAGCCCAACGTCAACAACGCTAATGTCACATAATAAATAACGAACTTAATCGTATGACGAGTTCCTAAGAGAAAGCGTAGTTGGTAATGTTTTTATCGGGTTTCAGATATATATTCTCAAGTTTATTTTGGTATCAATAGATAAAAGGCGAATTGAACAAATGTCATTCACTTGCAATCTGACGTCTATGTCTATGTTTGTACCCTGCAAGCCGCCTTTCGGCGTGTGGCAGGGGGTGCACGCACCATAAATCTATTTCCTTAATCGATTATTTTCGCGTATCGTTCCCGGAAAAAAATGAATTCTTGAATCTATTGGTTCTGGCATATATTTCTATGATCTTGCTCGCATTATCGGAACGGCCTACGTAGCATGGTGAACGCATTATATCTAATACATCATATCTGAATGTGCTTTCTCTGAATGCATCCAGGAAATTGATCCTTTGTTGAAATCTTCTAACTTCCAAAGATTCCCATTTTGCGTCCTGGAGCATCTGAATGACACTCACTGATTTATCGTAGCAATTCTTCACAAAACGTATCGCCTTTCGCTGCACCTTTTCTAATTCTTTAATAAAACACTTATTGGCAGGGTGTTGTATTAAAAAATTACGGGATTTACTTCCTCTTTACTTACACTTTATGATACAAAGAAACGTACTTTTACAAGGTATCTGCTTTATTTCCTACTTTGCCTGTTATAACGTTTATCAATCGGCTGATTATTTTCGATGATTGGTGACGATAACGAGGAATTTTGTCTCGGTGCTGAATTTCACGGAGGGATGCCTTTCTTGACACGAACCCTTTAGGTGAGATCGGAAGCACACCCAACACCATTCCCAAAAATATCGTTTGCCATAGACTCGAACCCGGGAACTTGGGGTTGGATCACTAGCGCGCCAATCACTCCGCTAACGTTATGCAAGGTATCTTTGAAGATAGATAATGCTTACTAGCAGGGGTATAGCCAGTATTTGTCCGTGGCGGGGGTTTAGAGTCATTAAGTAAACACTATCGTGTTGGGTGTAACACCTGTAATCCTGGGGAAGGAAAACTTCTGCCCAGAATTTAATAAAAATAGAAAGTGATTTATTTTTACATATATACCTCGAGTCCCAAGGAAGAATGCACTTGAAGAAAGTCTGACGGAACCGGGAAACGAACCCGGGTCTCCCAATTGCCGGTCGGGTGTTCTGTCCGTTGAGCTATCCCGGCAGAACATTTCTCCAAGCCATTCGGGAGCCTTTGTGGGCAAGGAACATTTTTTCAAGTCCATTCTTCCTTGGGTGCGCACCATCTTCCGCAAAGTCACCCTTACCCGTTTTCCTGTGTATACCCTGAGTGTTTGTATGACACAACTGCTGGAGGCCATCCTCGCGCATGCTTCCGTTTATTGCGGGATCTGCTCTCGCGGAGGGGGGGTTGAACCCCCAAAACCATCCCTTTGGCTATGCCTCTACTTACGAGGTAAAAGGTCATATCGATAGGTAATGCTCTCTAGCTTAGATATCTAAAACATAATACACTAGATGAAAAACCTGCCTTCTTCTGCTTATTCTTCACACGTGAGAAAATAGAGGGCATCATGGTGAAACCAACTGACCACTTTACGAACTGATTCAAACAACTCAGTTCTGTTATAAGAGCAATAATCCCGGTAAGACATAAAATTTTTTTTAAAAGTAACGGAAACAATCGCCTTAGTCTCATTTTTATGCCAATATTTTCCCTTTTATAATACCCAATCCCATCCTTCACAGACTCCAACGGTTATTTTTGGTGAGAATCTTGTCCGTACATTTCTCTCCACGTCACGTTCTTCTGTCCGGCCATTAATTATATGGAACATCGAAGGGGCCGCACCTTCGCACGCCCTTCCACGCACGCTGCGGACGCTTTTCCAACTAATCTCCACCCCGCGTCAATCATTTTCCCTCGAGTCTACTTAGGGGAGAGCGGGAGAAATATTTAGGTCGAACGTAGGGTCGGATAATAGAAGTATTCATTAAATGAAAAGACTACCCTACTGAGTGGTTAACGTGAGGTGAAAATTTTAAATTTGGGGAGGATATATCCTGGTACGTACGTAATAAACACTTGCAAATTATCGCAATCCCAAGGATATTCACCACTTCTTTCCTACATGAAAACATAATTTTAATTATAAATAATGAATCTGACAAGGAGCGTTTATTTAAAAAAGACATTGACAAAGTACTTGATGGTGGCTTCCAATGCAAAGTACAGTTTATCTATGAATTTCATAGATGACGATCCAAAAGTCAGATATTAACATCTTGAGTTTGATCTTTTAGGTATTTCGTGACGGGGAAGTAAGAATGAAGATGCATCAGTGAGAGAAATAAAATGTTACTTATTGATATATTTAGGAAACTTCCAACATTGTTTATTATACTTCCACCTTTAATTCAAATCTTACTTTAAACGCGACCCATCTAGATTATTTCGTTATTTTATATTAATACTCATCGGCTTTGTGATATGTTATAGATACTTAAATTCAGATGACCTTAAATCTCCGTGTTTTGTTTTTACTACACATAACATACAATCACGAGAATTACTTATGTTGGTAACCAAATGATTAACATGGAGTATATTCAGTACCAGCAACGCAGATTTCGGTGAAAATTGGTATATGGTTAGACATAATTCAACCACAACGAATTACCATCCGAAAAGGATTGTATATGCAATAGTTTTCCCGGGAAATGGCCTTAAACCATTAGAATAACCTCATAATTTTAAATTTAGAGCAATAGTAAAGATATATTTTTCCAAGCATTTCCCGAAAGGATACATATCTGTCACTCGAACGATCGAGGAATTGAATCAGCATTACAAAAATAATTGCCGTTTACTAGAAATTTCATGAAAAACTTTTTGAAAATCATAGTGCATTCTTAAGAACAGGAAAAGCTGAACTTCTTGATTTTCTGTGCTCAAAAAAAAAAGCATGAAAGCTAGGTCTGATATTTAAAATTTCTGGTGTCTGCCGGAGGAGACGCCAAATATCAGCAACTCAATCATACCAATTTTTTATGCTGTGAATCCTTATTCATTGTTGTACATTTGAAATTATGAAGTTATTGCAATACTTTAGTTACTATAATATATAACACTACACTGTACTTCGTATTAGAAGCTACTATAAAGTACTAAGTTTGAGATAAAAAAATCATTTCCCACCAAAGAGAGTGTAAAATTAAATGCAGAATGTGTTCCTCAAAGTCAAAAGAAAAGTCGTCAGACTTTTTTGTGTCCGTTTCTCCTTGGGAATTTTCCTAGGTGCACGCCATATCGTGCCAACTCACCAAAACCTTGTGTAGAATGTGTTGCCAATTATTAATACGAATGAAAAGATGGACTTGATGTATAAATATTATGTGTATTATTTCGGTGCAATGATCAATCTAAAATTAACCAGCAAAATAGATTAATAAATAGATTAATAAATAGATTAATAAATAGATTAATTTAGTTCAAAATAGATTAATAAATAGATTAATTTAGTTCAAAATAGATTAATAAATAGATTAATTTAGTTCAAAATAGATTAATAAATAGATTAATTTAGGCTAAATAGATTAATTTTTAATCTTCTTGCGTCAATAAACAAATGGATAATTAAGGACTCATTAAGGTCATAAGAAACGGAGATAAATACGGTAGTAACATATTGCAGCCAAGAAAATGCGAAAAGTTTTCCTATTTCGATGTGAAAATTTTTTCTAAGGGGGTCTCATGCAGGTAACTAGAGAAAAGATTTGCCCTAAAATGAACTCTTGGTAAGCAGTATGTGGTCCATTTTCTCCGTGATACAAAATAACATTTTTCTTATTATCTGTCATGGCAAGGACTCCAAGGAAAATCACGAAGAGTATTTTAAGGTTCTACAAGAAAAATTTAGAGAAGTGATTGCTAACCAGGAAAATACAGCTCCTCGTGGCGCGGAAAGATTTATCTGGGGAGGCGACGTTTGTTGACAAGCATTAATAATTCATTAAATATTTTCTGAAATTACAAGCAAAGAATTATTATTCGTGCAAGATTTTAATTTTATTAATATACTAACAAATAACTTCCGATATTCATCCAATATAAATATATGACCACAAGAAACAAAATATAGAAATAAACAAAGATTTAACAGGAATAAAATAGCCCAGCCCAGAGAATACCTACATACGAGTATTAGCATACTCGTTTTTGTTTAAATATCCAAAATTTCATGAATAGAATCTGTATTCCTAAAGTGCTATGACCAGAATTTTTAGACTCCATTGTGATTGAAAATCACATAATTTTTGATGGAGGGTACCAGTTTGGATTTCGAGGGTTCAATTGTCGCCTGAAGCTGAAGAGGCCGAGCAATACTGATTAAAATGGTAATGTGGAAATTTAAAGTATGCATATAATCCATACTGTAATGAATTTTTCATGTCTGTGGTGTTTTTACTTTGTTTAACGTTTCTGCCATCAGCGGTCAATTTTACCTCATGTATAGGTATGTAGTAAGACCCCGCTTAACGCTGTTTCAGTACTGCGCGCTTTTACCGGGATTCCCCGAAATCGAACGCGGTATTGGGATTCCCAGAAATAGCGCATGATTCTTTTAACTCAAATAAATTAGCATTTTCGAAAATGAAGAACAAAGGGAACTTTCAACGGATTTTCTGAAAAAACGTTTAGCCACCGTAGCGGAAATATGGATTAGTTTATAGAAAATTATTCTTATTTTGATAGAAGATCAAAGGCAAGACGAGATTAGCAAGCAGATGCTTTCTGAACGAAACAGGAAAAGCCAAACGACATTAGATAACTTCTTCAGAAAAAAAGACGATAGATGTCATATGAGGAAGAGCCTTCCTCATCACAAACATAACTTTTTTTGATTTTCATCAGTGGTTTAGGAACACAAATCGATATCAGCAATAAAAATGTGTAAAATAAATGTAATAAAGAATCATTGAACAATAAATGTTACGAAATAAAAGAAAAAAACTGATAAACTTTCTTATTTGTTTCACTTATTCCCATTATTTATGTACTAAGACGATCTCGTCAAACGCTGTTTCGTTTATCCCTCGAACATATTGGAACGTATCCCCCGCGTTAAGTGGGGTCTTATTGTAATGCATTACAGCATCCACCTAACTTTCTGATGGCAGAAAATGAGTCTTATCATAATAGTAATCAAAAAGTCAGGTCCTCTTCACGAGAGGCTCGCGGTTAGCCAAGTGGGCAACGCGTTCGACTTCGGTGAAAGCGGTCCCGGGTTCGATTCCCAGTGGGGGTCTACATGCGAAATGACCTCACTTGTCGAAACAATTTTAACAATACTGCTACTACTCAGCTTCACGAGAGTGCGCAGGATTTTCATGAGCATATTAATGATAACATATATATGTAGATCATAACAATTGTAGTTGATCCTCATGTTCTCTCCTTTTGTACCAAAACAACACAAGTGAAAACCATCCGCAATATACCGTTTTCTTTCCGACTACTTTTCTCCATTATTTTCAGGCACAAGACCTCACCCGTAGTTGAAGACCACACACTCTCTATCAACCCCATCATAGGACTGGACGGAAATGTCGACATTTAAATACATTCTAATATTACACCTGATTTTATGATTTTATTATTTCATTTCTATCTATGTCTTCGCGGGTTTTTTTTCGCTCCCCGTCTTATGTGAGCGTTTTCCCGAGAAGTGGGTTTTTCTCTGAATGCCTTCAGCCGAGGAGTTTTTTCCCCCGCAACACCATCCTTTACTTTTTACTGTATTTTATTTAATAATCCTTAGATTCTGAAATTCTATGTGAAATGTATGACTTCAGAGGTTAGGTTTTCCAGAAGCCCACATGGGCCTAACCTCGCCGAGTAAAGAGTTTCATAACAATATATAATATAGATCAGTCATATAGTTCTCGAAGAATTGCGTGAGAATCAAACCAGTTCAGGGAAAGGTAAAAAATTTAACCGAGGTATAAAGTACGAACCGTAAAGTAAAGTAGGTGGTAAAGAGAGAGCCACCGAAGACGGGGAACCATGTCGGAGAGTTTGACCTTGATCCACCCAATTTGACGATGACGTCCTCATCGAAGTTCCTTTGTTCGCCGCAGCCCCACTACCGCCACGTCATCCCAAGAGTGGGGCCATTGGCGTCCATTGTTCCCTCTCACTGCGACTTCATAATCCCCGGCGGAAAAGGGCGTCAAACCATCTCAATGGATCGCCTTTAGTTTTCAGCCTCTCTTTTCCGCTCTCGAACTTTATGGATATTTACGAAAGAGGCTCTCGCTCTCTCACGAAGGCCGAACCACGAAACGCTCCGGCGAATACCGTTTCGCTTAAAGCCTCTTTGAATGCTGCTGCGATGAATTCCGGTCAGTTAATTCATCCTCTCGTTCCATCTCATTAAAACGAGTGCGCCACCGCGAAGTTGAGACTACGTTCCTACGTCAGGCGAAGTTTTTTGAAAGGCTAGCTCCACATTTTCGGCGCTGCTTTGCTACACCACCCCGGTTTTCTCGAATGGCTGAAATGGGTTGGTTGAGTTTTGAACACCCGAAGGTTTCCATTCGTTTTTTTTCCGTTGTTTATCGAGTTCTAGTTAGTGTTATTATGCTTTGCAGATGAATGCAACGAAAAGTAACATAATAGGACTATATACCCTAAATATGAGTGTATTATTTTCTAAACTGACTAAACTTCTCCATTTGCGATAAAAATTGCAGTGAAGTTAAATATGCATAATGCCTAGTTTTTACGAATAAGAAATTTAGATCAGGACCCAAGATGGGTATGATTTTTTCATAATTAAAAAATAAACCTTTCCTTATGTTAGTTGTTAGTGCCAGCGTTCCAACCACAAGGTCCCAGGTTCGAGTTCGGAATAGTCGGATATTGGTGGTTAGGAAATAGCTGTCTTCTTAAATAATAATAATTATTAAAACGGACGTAGTTGGGATCATCTTTCTGTTCCAAGTTAAGAATGTATTATTATTGTTTAAGAACAGTCAGTAAGACTAAATTAAAAGTTATGACTTACTGCTAAAACCCACAGTGTAGGCCGCCTTTCGTTGTGTGGCAGGGGGTGCAAACAATTTACAANATTTAACAGGAATAAAATAGCCCAGCCCAGAGAATACCTACATACGAGTATTAGCATACTCGTTTTTGTTTAAATATCCAAAATTTCATGAATAGAATCTGTATTTCTAAAGTGCTATGACCAGAATTTTTAGACTCCATTGTGATTGAAAATCACATAATTTTTGATGGAGGGTACCAGTTTGGATTTCGAGGGTTCAATTGTCGCCTGAAGCTGAAGAGGCCGAGCAATACTGATTAAAATGGTAATGTGGAAATTTAAAGTATGCATATAATCCATACTGTAATGAATTTTTCATGTCTGTGGTGTTTTTACTTTGTTTAACGTTTCTGCCATCAGCGGTCAATTTTACCTCATGTATAGGTATGTAGTAAGACCCCGCTTAACGCTGTTTCAGTACTGCGCGCTTTTACCGGGATTCCCCGAAATCGAACGCGGTATTGGGATTCCCAGAAATAGCGCATGATTCTTTTAACTCAAATAAATTAGCATTTTCGAAAATGAAGAACAAAGGGAACTTTCAACGGATTTTCTGAAAAAACGTTTAGCCACCGTAGCGGAAATATGGATTAGTTTATAGAAAGTTATTCTTATTTTGATAGAAGATCAAAGGCAAGACGAGATTAGCTAGCAGATGCTTTCTGAACGAAACAGGAAAAGCCAAACGACATTAGATAACTTCTTCAGAAAAAAAGACGATAGATGTCATATGAGGAAGAGCCTTCCTCATCACAAACATAACTTTTTTTGATTTTCATCAGTGGTTTAGGAACACAAATCGATATCAGCAATAAAAATGTGTAAAATAAATGTAATAAAGAATCATTGAACAATAAATGTTACGAAATAAAACAAAAAACTGATAAACTTTCTTATTTGTTTCACTTATTCCCATTATTTATGTACTAAGACGATCTCGTCAAACGCTGTTTCGTTTATCCCTCGAACATATTGGAACGTATCCCCCGCGTTAAGTGGGGTCTTATTGTAATGCATTACAGCATCCACCTAACTTTCTGATGGCAGAAAATGAGTCTTATCATAATAGTAATCAAAAAGTCAGGTCCTCTTCACGAGAGGCTCGCGGTTAGCCAAGTGGGCAACGCGTTCGACTTCGGTGAAAGCGGTCCCGGGTTCGATTCCCAGTGGGGGTCTACATGCGAAATGACCTCACTTGTCGAAACAATTTTAACAATACTGCTACTACTCAGCTTCACGAGAGTGCGCAGGATTTTCATGAGCATATTAATGATAACATATATATGTAGATCATAACAATTGTAGTTGATCCTCATGTTCTCTCCTTTTGTACCAAAACAACACAAGTGAAAACCATCCGCAATATACCGTTTTCTTTCCGACTACTTTTCTCCATTATTTTCAGGCACAAGACCTCACCCGTAGTTGAAGACCACACACTCTCTATCAACCCCATCATAGGACTGGACGGAAATGTCGACATTTAAATACATTCTAATATTACACCTGATTTTATGATTTTATTATTTCATTTCTATCTATGTCTTCGCGGGTTTTTTTTCGCTCCCCGTCTTATGTGAGCGTTTTCCCGAGAAGTGGGTTTTTCTCTGAATGCCTTCAGCCGAGGAGTTTTTTCCCCCGCAACACCATCCTTTACTTTTTACTGTATTTTATTTAATAATCCTTAGATTCTGAAATTCTATGTGAAATGTATGACTTCAGAGGTTAGGTTTTCCAGAAGCCCACANCAAACGCTGTTTCGTTTATCCCTCGAACATATTGGAACGTATCCCCCGCGTTAAGTGGGGTCTTATTGTAATGCATTACAGCATCCACCTAACTTGCTGATGACAGAAAATGAGTCTTATCATAATGGTGATCAAAATGTCAGGTCCTCTTCAAGAGAGGCTCGCGGTTAGCCAAGTGGGCAACGCGTTCGACTTCGGTGAAAGCGGTCCCGGGTTTGATTCCCGGTGGGGGCCTACGTGCGAAATGACCTCACTTGTCGAAACAATTTTAACAATACTGCTACTACTCAGCTTCACGAGATTGCGCAGGATTTTCATGAGCATATTAATGATAACATTTATATGTAGATCATAACAATTGTAGTTGATCCTCATGTCCTCTCCTATTGTATCAAAACAACACAAGTGAAAACCATCCGCAATATACCGTTTTCTTTTTGACTACTTTTCTCCATTATTTTCAGGCACAAGACCTCACCCGTAGTTGAAGACCACACACTCTCTATCAACCCCATCATAGGACGGGACGGAAATGTCGACATTTAAATACATTCTAATATTACACCTGATTTTATGATTTCATTATTTCATTTCTATCTATGTCTTCGCGGGTTATTTTTTCGCTCCCCGTCTTATGTGAGCGTTTTTCCGCACCGTGGGTTTTTCTCTGAAAGCCTTCAGCCGAGGAGTTTTTTCCCCACAACCCCATCCTTTACTTTTTACTGTATTTTATTTAATAATCTTTAAATTCTGAAATTCTATGTGAAATGTATGACTTCAGAGGTTAGGTTTTCCAGAGGCCCACATGGGCCTAACCTCGCCGAGTAAAGAGTTTCATAACAATATCTAATATAGATCAGCCATTTAGTTCTCGAAGAATTGCGTGAGAATCAAACCAGTTCAGGGAAAGGTAAAAAATTTAACCGAGGTATAAAGTACGAACCGTAAAGTAAAGTAGGTGGTAAAGAGAGAGCCACCGAAGACGGGGAACCATGTCGGAGAGTTTGACCTTGATCCACCCAATTTGACGATGACGTCCTCATCGAAGTTCCTTTGTTCGCCGCAGCCCCACTACCGCCACGTCATCCCAAGAGTGGGGCCATTGGCGTCCATTGTTCCCTCTCACTGCGACTTCATAATCCCCGGCGGAAAAGGGCGTCAAACCATCTCAATGGATCGCCTTTAGTTTTCAGCCTCTCTTTTCCGCTCTCGAACTTTATGGATATTTACGAAAGAGGCTCTCGCTCTCTCACGAAGGCCGAACCACGAAACGCTCCGGCGAATACCGTTTCGCTTAAAGCCTCTTTGAATGCTGCTGCGATGAATTCCGGTCAGTTAATTCATCCTCTCGTTCCATCTCATTAAAACGAGTGCGCCACCGCGAAGTTGAGACTACGTTCCTACGTCAGGCGAAGTTTTTGAAAGGCTAGCTCCACATTTTCGGCGCTGCTTTGCTACACCACCCCGGTTTTCTCGAATGGCTGAAATGGGTTGGTTGAGTTTTGAACACCCGAAGGTTTCCATTCGTTTTTTTTCCGTTGTTTATCGAGTTCTAGTTAGTGTTATTATGCTTTGCAGATGAATGCAACGAAAAGTAACATAATAGGACTATATACCCTAAATATGAGTGTATTATTTTCTAAACTGACTAAACTTCTCCATTTGCGATAAAAATTGCAGTGAAGTTAAATATGCATAATGCCTAGTTTTTACGAATAAGAAATTTAGATCAGGACCCAAGATGGGTATGATTTTTTCATAATTAAAAAATAAACCTTTCCTTATGTTAGTTGTTAGTGCCAGCGTTCCAACCACAAGGTCCCAGGTTCGAGTTCGGAATAGTCGGATATTGGTGGTTAGGAAATAGCTGTCTTCTTAAATAATAATAATTATTAAAACGGACGTAGTTGGGATCATCTTTCTGTTCCAAGTTAAGAATGTATTATTATTGTTTAAGAACAGTCAGTAAGACTAAATTAAAAGTTATGACTTACTGCTAAAACCCACAGTGTAGGCCGCCTTTCGTTGTGTGGCAGGGGGTGCAAACAATTTACAATCGAAAATTCAAACTATTTTTTTGTAGATTAAAATATGAAAGAGAAAAGTTTGCCGTATCCGAGAATCGAACCTGGGTCTCCCACTTTTTGGCGGTTCTTTGACTTCCAAACTACCACGACAGATTAATCTCTCCTTCAATTTCTTAGGCTACGATGGTACTATTATTTGGAATCTATTATTGTGAAAATTAGACCACTTAAATTGTAAGTAATATTAACAACTTCTCTGAAATCAGATCGAAACTTATGGCTCTACTTTCACGCTCATACTTACTCATAAACGATGCAAATTCAGGGGTAATCTTGTGGTAATTATTAATATTAAAATGCTCTATTAGAGTGAGTATAGTAAAAAGTTCACCCTAATGGAGCATTTTAATATTTTTTATGCTTACTCGTTCATTAAACGCTGTGTTGGAGCGGTTTCCTTAGATTTATTGCAACAGAAAATGTGGTATTATGAAACAGTACACAGCTGTAATAAATTACACACGGACAAGATTGACTTTGTGAAAGGGTGCCACAACGCAACGAAAGAAAATATAACTGTCTTCCACGGATATAGTCTATTGGAAACTAGAATCGCCTGCGGCAACACATTTGTCGACACTAGCCAAAAAATACTATTCCTGTAGAAGAAAATATTTATTCTCTTATTGCTTTCGTACTAATTTCTTCTTTCTTCTTATGGTGTAATACGTTTAAGGAATAAATATTCGCAGAATTTTTGTAGCGCAATTATAAATCTACGACCCACGCAGACATTTATGTCTGTACTTGTGTCCAAGTCATTTCGAGTCTTTAAACACGGCTGGCGTTAACACCTTTAACAAGAATCGATAAGGCACTTAAATTTTTATGGAACCCAAAAAGGTGATATTTTATGGCTCTATGAAAACCGATAGCTGATTGTTACTAAAATTTCTAATGTGTTCTCTGATACTAAGCTTTTCTTGTTTTATCAGGTTTATGGAATCGACTAAAATTCGAGGAAGTTTATAAATACATTTCATCTACCGTGTTATTTCTTTTTATGATTTAAGGCTACTCTTACTAACAATGATAGGTACTAACAATGGTATATAATGCATTGAAGAAGTTTACCATTTAATACATATTTTTTCAACGAGGACTTCTGGCTGGAATTATCATCTTTACTCATTAATTTATCAAGCTACTCTTATTTTAAGATGCTATTGTAATTTGATAGTGAACTGATTTGTTTGTAATTTAAAGATATGTTAAATTTAGTACTTTATAGCGTTTATTTTGAATTTTCCTTTGTTTTCATTTTCATCAATATATTCTATGCTTTTTGAAGCGCAAACATTTTCTTTACAAACCAATATTAATTTTTTCGTGGGTTTTTTAACCTCCCTTCTCCTTGGGATTTTTCCCGCAACGTGAGTTTTCTCTTAGTAAACCTTCAGTTGCAAATATTTCTTCCCACACTCAACTTCTCTTTTCGATTTTAATCAATATCTGTTCATATAATGTTATACGAGCATAGGTGGAAGAGTACCTATTAGTACAAATTAAGAATACATCTACCAATCTCAAATACGTTACGATATTTCTCCAGTTCTGCATTTAGGAGTAACCTCAAAGTGAATTATAACTATTTCATGAAATGTTTATCATTTATTTACAGGACATAAAAATCTCTTAACTTATTTCAGAAAACCTGCCCTTAGCGGAATCACATGGTGCCATAAAAGGTTTCCGCAATGGAAAGGTTCCGTCATGTACATATTTGAATCACTTATACGTAAATGACAATACTGTAGGTGTGGAACAAGAAATATTTCCGTAATGGATAAGTTTTCGCAATATACAGATTACATTAAACACGGTTTTCAGAGAATTTAAAAGGAACCAAAGAACGGTAAAGCTCACACCATTAAAAGAAGATGTTCATCTCATGTTCCCTTCGTTAGTCAGACTGGAGTTATTTAAGCAATGAGCGGAATTCAAAAATAATGCCAATCAAGAATAACGAGAAAATAAATACTACTATATACTGAAAAATGGCTATTTTTTCTTGTACGTAGTCTTTCTACGCACGAATTTTCTGTTAGATATAAAAGCTCAATTCATGCTCAATGTAATCTTTATTTAACCCGCACTGGAAAAACATTCAAAAGAGCTAGGAGAAGACTCCCGTTCAAATGTTAGTAGAATATCAGATTCTCTCCCTTTTTCGTTTTGATTAATGATTTATTTTTGTTGGGATCGCGGCGATAAATCAATCAAAGTTTCTACTGAACATTTTGTTTGGATAGTTCTAGCTTTGTTTTCAAATGATATTTTCTCATGAACGGATTCTCAGATTCCATTTTAATACAAAATGCTTCATTATTAACTCACTCACTTGACTTTTCTCACTGTAACATCTTTTTTTTAAAGTTAATCATGAAGGATAACAACCAAAGATTCATTATTGATAACAACTGTCACTAAAATGAAAGTAGAAATCCTCATTTCGACTCATTCACATTATATGATTTTCCTATCCTAAAAACTACACCAATGCTTACCGCTATTTTATCAATCATTACTAATTAGAATAGTATGTAAATAACTAGAGTTTGCATAAAATAGTCTGACCTTACAATGAATATTTACGCCATGGTAGCATGATGGATAATTATAGTTTATAGTGATAGTGATATGATAATGTAGAGTAATATTTTACAGAATTATTAATTGTTGTATCGTTTAATGCATTGTGTTGCATAATGCTTAATTCATTATTTTGTAAATGTTCCAATATATTGAGCATTGTATATAACTTATTAATAAAATAAAACTAATTGTATATAATGTGATTACACTGCCACCAGAAAGTAACATTAACAACGGTGCAAATTTGTCAATAAATAAATAATTAATCTTTAATATCCCTTAAGTATGGTCAATATTGGGCACACGATAGTTATGAACAAATACAATTATAACTTATTAAACGCACAATGCAAACATCGGAAACGGTTACAAACAGTTCCAAAGTTCTAAATTACCATCTCCTGTCAAAGATAAGAATTAAAATAAATATTTGATAGAACGATGCAAAAGTAAACTTCATAGAATTTTCTAAATATCAGATTTTGACAATATCAACGATATAAAAACTTTTATTTTAAAAGAAATATGTCAATTTCTTATAGTTATCACGGATAATCGACTCAGTTATAAGTAGTAGTATTGTTAAAAGTGCTTCGACAGCTTAGGTCATTTCGCACGTGGGACCCCACCGGGAATCGAACCCAGGACCGCTTCTATCGCCGTCAAACGCGTTGCCCACTTGGCTGCCCAGCAGCCCCGTCACTGAGTTATGATGAAATTTCGTTGGTAAATTACTCCTAAGAACACTTATTAAATGTAATCAATATAATAATTTGTGACAATACCACTAATCCGTAGTGATATTGCTAAAAGTGCTTCGACTTATAATTTCATTTCGCACATATGGGCTCCCACAGGGAATCGAACCCCATTTCATCAAAGGCAAACCCGCAGTCTACTTGGCTATACGGGAGCAAAAATAATGTCAAAAATACAGTACCCTCAAGAGAAAAACTCATGATTCGCAGCAATATCCTCTTATACAAGCTGCATATACATTTATTTTCTTTCCGATGTCCTCACAGGATGCAGGAGAAGCGTAAACAGGAGCAACAGACGAGCATCCGCGAACAATCCATAAGCAGAAAAAGCGATTAACCGGGTCTCGAACCCGGAACCTTAGGGCCCCACCTTGTTAACCACCGCGGCCGATAAAATTCGCGCAATTTCAGCAAGAAATTTTCGAAAAACAACCAATCCGGTTACCCTCGGATTATGTTCATCTATAAATTGCAAAAGCCATCTAGAGCGATAGTGTTTTCGCTTATTTGGAAGACGTAGTAAAAGAATCCCAGGTAGCTCACGGTATTAGCGAAAAAGGCTGGTGGAAAATTGCCGCATTGGCTTAAGCCTCCGAGACATTGAATGCTACTTTTCTTCCTCGATGAAGCGATGGAAACCGTAGGCAAACAGCCTTTCTGCGTGGCTAATACTCTATAAGGGCTCGTTAAAGGGAATTCGCTTGGAATTGGCGCAGTCTATGAAATCATCCGTGAGTATAACGAATAGCCCCTTAACAAGGCGACCCATTCCCTTGGAATGATAAAGTAGATTAAAGTAGAGAGGTTAGAGGCAATGATGGGAATTTCGACTGTGTTACAAAGACAGTTTTTTTTAATCAACAAAAGAAAACTAAAATTTAAGATAAGATAACTAAGAAAATGGGCACTTAAAATTATTTAAGGACTAGTAAAGCATGACAGGACTTAATTTAGTTTAAAAATATATCTATTATCGTATATATCTGGTCCTCCTGAGGACAAAGAAAACTCTGCCGTAAGATCATAATAACTAANTGGTATGCCTCTTTGTATATGGTGTCCTGTAACAAAACCTCTAAGCATCAAGACAAGCAACTGATCCTGCGATCAATTGTTCTGGGTAGAGTTTGCTCCAGCGGGAAATGTTTGCTGATCAATTTCCCAGACACGGAAATAGAGGTTTAGACAATGGGAGATGTCCTTCGGGAAACGGTGAATGGTGGGGCAGCGCTCTCTCTAAATGTATAACAATTATATGCATCTGCGAACTGTGAAAGGATAAATTACACTGATGGACTGCCTTAGAACGGTAGAAAGCAAATGATACGTTGTGCGTTGTAGTAAAACTCTTTCAAATGGATTGTTAGCAGTGAAGGTAAGATTAATCGGTTCGGAAGTGTCCGCAATCAAGAATTAAAAGTCACCGAGATAACGGATATAGTGGGAATCATTGAAAGCATAGCAATTTGACCATTGACATTGCGATTATCTAATTTTGCATCTAAATCTTACGTCGGAATAATTTTGGAGAAAACCAGTCCAATGTGTCTTTCTTCTGAAGAGAATTGTGATTAATATCCGAAAATATTTTCCATAATAGAGAGGAAAAATAAAAAATTAATGTAAGAAGGGACTCCGAAGTCTCAATATCGCCATTCGATAAAGATGCTTTATTGTCGTATGCGGCTCGAAGGTGTTGTCAGTTTTTCTTTCTGGTTTGGAATACCTCCTAGCATCTGAATCCATCCAATTTTTTCATATGGTAGTAATATGAAACGAAATAAAGAGTACGTTCCTAGGTTTTAAGTGATTGAGTCGAAAAGTAGAGAGCAATTTGAGGAAGTAAGTTTATTTCAACAGTTGGCCATGGTGTTTCAAGAAAACGTGGAGGTTTCCGAAGGCATCACATTTCATGGTCGGAGGGCTATTCCAGTCTTCTGAGAGATCCATTTTAGGTAAGAAGTGACCCTTGTGAACACTGGATGATAGCCCTTCTCGCAACCCAGGGCAGAGCCGAAGGACACGACGCCTATTTGCGTTGGTTTCCCATCCTTGTCTTGTATGTACAGAGGTCCTCCACTGTCTCCCTGCGAATTTAGAGATGGGTATTTCAAAAACAATTCTCTTTATGAACCCTCGCCATCTAAATGGGAAACCACGAGGAATATTTTGATGGCACAGATGTGTGATGTAGACATTCCTTTAATTAAGTACATTTAAAAATTGGGTTAATAGTTGCTGATCATCCGTTTTGATTGGTGGCACATTATACAGCCATTTTATCCTTTTTTATCTGGTCAATTATTATCCAAGCATGGAATTGTAATATTACTGAACATTCGCAAATACTTGCTATATTTCTGTACTATATGAAGTCGGAGTGCAGATCGTTTACCATAATTTTCTGATAATTGACTCGGAAATGACTTAGCAGGCGTTGAAATCACTCGCTTCTTAATTTCATAAATGATTACTTTTATCATTCCATTTATTGTTCAACAAAATTTATTGAAACCCGAAATTCAAGAAAGCCGCATGCGGCTCTTCTATAATTTCTGCGCGGCCTCCGAGAAATCAAATCTTCCGATGGATATTAATCCGTATTTTTGCATTTCCGATTTATAGCTGACACGGGTAAAGCACACTCTACCCAATTAAGCCACAAAGAGTAATAAATTCAGAATATTTTTTGGAAATTAAGTCAAATCAATTTCAATTAATTACGAAATTTCAGCCGGTGAAACTGAAATAGGTTATCTGCGGTCCCCAAACCCTTCCCGAACGATATTCCGGCTCTCTTTAACTATAAGCTCGGGATCTCCTGGTTTGAAGAAAGGGAAGGATATAAACTTAGCACATATTGGCGGCTGCACACCAATATGTGCATTTCCTTGTAAGGCCCTTGAATGGATTTCCCGGCAAACCACCTGTTCCGAAAAACGGGTTTTACTCTATGAGATAATTCAATCGGTTTACCGCGTCCGGAAAGAAGAGTACCTCTTTCATTAGAATACATAATTTCTATTAGTTTTTTTTGTATTTGATGTACTTAAAGTCACCAAGAAAGTGATTCGTACTTTGTGGAATCAAGTAGATTTATCGCTATCGTTATAAATAGTATAAGTAACATTTGGTTCGTATACTCACGTTGCAAGTACTTCTTCCGTCGCTTCCATCGAGGCAAATGTTGGAATCTCTGAGGTTAATCAAATACTGCAGGCGGCAAATCAGGTTACCGATGACTTTGTCCGACTCGAATCGAAGAACGGGGCTAATGCTTGTTGCATCTGAAAAGATATTCTCTTTTATTTCTTTTCCGATTCTCTGACTTTTATAAAGCTGTGAATTGGTTATAGACAAGATTTACTCTAAGAATCACTTTATTTGAGAATTCTTCGCTGAATGTCATCAGATTTATCCTATAGTTACTCATTCGCGATCATGCCTACAAATATGATTCGGTGTTATTTGAGGTTTCATTTGTATTTCTTGTTATCAGAGAGAGCTAAAAATCTTACTGTTAAGGGCGCTCTAAGACCGTCTCCTAATAATGGCCAGATGTGAGCTTTTTGTCCTTGCAATTAATGGCCCGAATGAGTAAGATGGACTAAAATAGCTTTAAAATTTTTCTCATGAAGTGAAACTTTCCCGAATGGTATATCTATCCAGAGATATGACGGAAACGATACGTAACTGTGAAATTCACTCTTGCATTAAGGATTGAGCGTGGAAATGTTTATATATCTTACTTGTAAACGCCCCCGTCCAGCACAACGGAACTTAATTTTGTTTAAAAATATATCTTTAATCGTATCTGATCCTCCTAAGCACAAAACAAATTCTGCCGTAAGATCATAATAACTCAATATACTCCTTACCATTATTTATAATATTTATTCTACTGTTTTCAAGTCATGACAGCCTACTTTACGTAAATTTCTTATAAAAATTATAATAACTGATTATCCCCGTGCATTTAAATGGGAAAACTCATGAAATCAATGTTCAACAATTGCTTTGGTCATCAAAGGGATGGGTTGTTTATTATCCAAAAAATCTACGAATTTTCCGTCTTTTTTATCAAGGTTCTCGCAATTTCGAAATGATATGAATGATTCACGGCTAAAATAAGATTCTATGATTATTTTACTTTCTTGTGATACTTGTCTCAATTTCGAAGGACCATTGTTTCTAATTTAATTTTGTAAAAGGAACGACTTCAGCAAGTCACGAAAACGTAATTTACGAACATCTCATACGGAAACGAATTTTGTGCTCCTGGGTTCGAACCCGAGCCTTTACAGAGATAAGAATAGTTTTCCTACGGGTTTCAGCATCTTAGAAACACAATACAGTTTGTTTCAGATCTCTAACTTAAGCCGTTTCTGAGGTAAATAGGGGGACGGACGGACAGACATTTGCTTTTTATATATGTGATTATATTCACCGTTCCGGCAATTGATAAAACCGCGCCATTAAAAACGGAAATCTTAGGCATGTTAGTACAGAAATATTGAATTAATTAAAAATATGCTTGTTATTTAAGTTATCTATATCCGATACTTCGAGTAATAACTACGCTGACTTGAACATTTAAAAACTTCACTAACAATGTGTATATTTACAAATAGAATTACCATGCAAAATTTAAAAAGGCCTAATTGAATCATATGATATGGCCGAATATCTTCAACAGAAGATATGGAACATCGTAATGAAAGATCGTTATGATTAAACTCAACGCACTCAGTAAAATGCAACAAAAATAACTTCAAATACGTTAGTAAAACTATCCGTCTATTCTTCAACAACGGACGATCAGACAAGACTTCTAAGAAAAAATAGGACAGTTAAATTATACAACTAACATTTTCGTTAACAATATCTAATTGTAAATAGTTAGAAAAATAAGGTAAACGGTGAATACACCGATAACCATACAACTAAATGCAGCTAATAGTGTACTGATTTGGGTTTATATATGAAATTTCCGTCATGTACATATTTGAATCACTTATACGTAAATGACAATACTGTAGGTGTGGAACAAGAAATATTTCCGTAATGGATAAGTTTTCGCAATATACAGATTACATTAAACACGGTTTTCAGAGAATTTAAAAGGAACCAAAGAACGGTAAAGCNACAACTAAATGCAGCTAATAGTGTACTGATTTGGGTTTATATATGAAATCGATAGAACGCCCACCATTGTGGAGAGAAAAGGGCGTTACGCTAGCCTATGAGTGATTTCGAATTGATCTCTTGAATCCAAAAGATTTCCACATCAATTCCATCCCAATCTCATTTGCATCTTACTAGTTCTATCACTTTGTTTTCCTTACTTTGAGAACTGGAATGCGTATTTCCCACAAATATTCAAATTTACTTGAGAAAAGAATTGTCAGGGGGTTTTTATTTAAGTTGCGAAAAACAAAAGTTGGTTTTGGCGATTTTAGAAAGTGACAGGATATCAATTCCAGCCTATTTCACCAGACTTCAAGAACTGTGCGTATATAAAATACAAACCAATACCTTATTTAACCACTTTATGACCAACACTCACACCATTAACAAATACCCAAAGGGAACTGAACCTGAAAAAGCTAGCACTGGGACTCGAACCCAGATTTTCCGGTAACCAGTTAGTCGATCTAACCATCAACCTATCTTTTCCGAACGTTTTTTTTTTTACTTTTCCAGAACTCCTCAGAAACATTTTATGTCGGTTCTCCTTAGGAATTCTCCTAGGTGCACGCCTTTACGTGCAAAGTCACCTTTAACTCTTTTCCTTTCCTTCTCCACCGATTAATAATTGAATTATTTGTACGTTCAAAACCCTATGCACGTTCGAACGTAAAGGTTTAAGAACATTGTCTTTCCCCTAACGATTTGAACTCCTGTTTAAGTGACACAGTAGTCTCGATTCCCGACTAACATTTCCATAATATCCGAGGTACATATTCGCGTGTTTTGCGTTTTTCACTTACACTGGTACTGTCGCAGCATTTGAATTACTTTTGCGATAACTGCGCTATGCCAGCTCAGCACAGACAACATAACGTAAGCATAATAAACTGGAAATAATCGAATATAAGTGATAGCTACATCTAGGCAATGTATGTATTTATTTTGAAGGAATATAGAAACGTATTATTTTTGAAGGAAAAGAGACTTTGAACATTTCCCGCAGGATTAAAATACCGACACGACCAGGTTTCAACGAATGATCGCCATCATTAGGTAACATTGCAAAAACCGTAAGCATATTTAGCGATTTAGACTCCTGTTAGTAAATACAAGTACAAAGTATCATCTCCTTCAAACCTGGGGTATTTCCCCAAAAGATCGCCAATGTCTGTGAATTTTTTTTTTAATAGATACGTTTCATTACGATTTTTACTCCAAAGTGAATTCCTAAAGATAAACACTCGTTGCACTACTCCAGGGAATGAATATAGAGTTAATATTTCGAATTTTTCGCACACAAGACGACCTTTCCGTACTATCCGAGCTTGCATTAACCTGGATGATCGAGACTATGCAGTACATAATTTGAGATTTAGCGTCGCGTCGTTTCGGTTTTGCGGTCTACATATGCTCCAACGAACAGCAAACCATCTTGGACTGAGTAAACCGCCCAGAATACCTGAAATTTCCAAGTCTCTTGCGGCGTACGGCTTTCTACCTCTTCTGTGAGCAAAGACTCCTAGAAGCTTACCCTGTGTTTGGTGTGCACCGTTGCCTCCGGCGAGGACTACCGTAAGAGCGTACGAGTGTTTGAAGGGAAGTAATAACCGTCCTAAGTACACGATCCTGGAGTATGTGATCATGCGATGTTTCTCAGGTGATATTTAGGCCCTATCACCGCGACCTTTTCTTCGTGGAACATGAAATTTAATGTACTGAATATTTTGAATACTTTCCTTCTATTAACGTATCAGAACGATCGCATAGTTGTAAAAGCCAGATTTTTACTAAAATGTAGGAAGAAATTAATTTCGTTCTCAGGGTTATTGAATCTATTTTTGTCTGGCTGGCATTTCTTGTTTTATTTGGCGTCATACGAGTTCGAAAAATTCGATTAATACCTTGAAATTGTTGACACACACTGAAATTTGACCTTTGGATTACTTTAGATAAAACCATATTCTATCCTCTCACTAGGTTAGATCGCGAGACAGATTCGGTAAAAAAGTAACTCCATACATAAAGGAGCCCTGCAACGTAAGTTTAAAAGTGCAGCTACAAAAAGTATCACAGTGGTATCTTGGGTAACGACTGCAATAGTCAACGACGTACTTGGTTAACGACGTATGGTTGTGATCAAAAAATGTCTTGGGTAACGACGCAGTCTTAGGTTTACTACGCCTTCTACTGAAGATTGCCTACTAAAATATGTTTTAATGACCATTCTTTTTACTAATGATAGCTTCTTTCTTGTAAATATAATTGAACAAATTATAGTTACTCTGATGACATAATAATGATTTTATCTGCATATTTGACATGCAGTATGGTTCTGGAATGTCAGGCCTTGGATAGCAACTGTTTTGGTTAACGACGTCAATGGAACGGATTACCGTTGTTAACCAAGATGCCACGGTACATTGAAATATAACCTTTAGATTAATTAACATCGAACAAAATTATATTCTTACACTCTGGAAGACTGCGAAGTTGCTGCGGTGTAAAAATTAACTCCCGTTAAAAAAAGGTTGGGCAGCCATACAGCCTCAAAAAAGAATATGTACTTCAAATAAAATTGATTTTATCCAGCAATACGTAGTGGAATGACATAATTTAAATATTTGGACATATTTAGAATACTTTGTAGCAAGAAATTAACGACAACGGCTTCCTCTTTTTAACATTTAAGTTATATTTTCACCTAATGATCTTCGTGTTTGGTAGGATTGCGCAAGTACCCTTTGTTTCTCAAAAATAGTCACGAAAAGTTCAAAACATTGAATTGACTGTCGATCTGTGTAGAATTCCGAACCCAAACAGGAAATAATTTTCAAATTTGGAAGTTATAATAAAAGAATAAGTTACCAATAAGACCTGATACATACTATTATTATTATTATTATTATTATTATACGTCTGCATTAAATGCATAGGCAATAATTTATGCCGTATGTTTTCCTTTTCTTTTTCGATGAATATTTTTTTCTGATTGTCTGTAAAAATGTATAAACTGTATGTTAAATTACATTGTACTACGTAATTATTGTAATTATCATTATTGGAAACGATATAATTAAAACTGTATTAGAAATAACAACAATACAGTGTAAGCGAAGAGAATATTTTATCAAGAAATGTTATTTTCTGATTGTCTGTAACAATTTATAAACTGTATGTCAAATTACATTGTACTATGTAATTATTGTAATCTTCATTATTGGAAACGATATAATTAAAATTGTATTCGAAATAACTGTGAACTGTTGTTATCCCGGTACCTACTGACAAGCCGACCTTGGCTCAGAGGGACCTTAATTAAGCCTTTGTATTTTACTATATATCTTAAACAAATCATTTCCTTCTTAAGAAGTTCATTGTGGATCACTCCAAAGTTGGAGTGATGAATGCGTTGGAACTAGAAGTATCCGCTGTGACCGTGTTAAATGGTAAAAACTTGTGTCTTTATTCAGAGATCTCAGGCCTATGTGGCTCTTTCTTCCTAAGCTAACCTCTGAATTCAAAAACGGCACAGTAATTTAAAAACAATAAACAAATTCTTTTAATAAAAGAGGAAAAAATTATTGAGGTTGGGGAATACTACGCATCTGAGGGCCTTCAGCGAAAAACTCACAAGAAGGGGAGCGAGGAAACCCCACAAAATGCTCGTAACAGTATTAAAAGTCATTTTTCCTATTTTGCACTTCCTCCAAATCAAAGTAAAAAAACAAACTCATTTTTCCTGTTCTGCATTTCCTCCGAGCCAAAGTAAAATACAAATCTTTCCTGCGAAGCTATTTCCGCTTACATTCGAAGCAAATGGATGCTTCGCCGACTACAGATGACCAGACTAGACTTTTCGCGATGTCGACCATGGGGAAGCATTTCAGCGAAACATTCCCAGAGGCCCTCGGATCCTCCCCTAAACACCCTCGCCCTACACTATGTCCAGCGCCAATCGCTTCTCGTCTACACGGTAAGTTCGCCGGTCGGTCAACACCGACACGCTAAACCTGCTGTGGGTCCGGCAGAATAAGCTTTACATAGCGAACATCTAAAGATGCAGTGGTTAACGGCCTTTGGCAAATACCAACCGCTTCGAAAAAACGCTCGCACTTTCAACACATTTGCTGATTTATCTTTATTCCTTTCTTTAAGTAATTGTTCACCTCTGTTTATATTAGATAAACATTCCTCGATAAATCATATGCATATAAATTGTATGTATTTATTTTGAAGGAATATAGAAACGTATTATTTTTGAAGGAAAAGAGACTTTGAACATTTCCCGCAGGATTAAAATACCGACACGACCAGGTTTCAACGAATGATCGCCATCATTAGGTAACATTGCAAAAACCGTAAGCATATTTAGCGATTTAGACTCCTGTTAGTAAATACAAGTACAAAGTATCATCTCCTTCAAACCTGGGGTATTTCCCCAAAAGATCGCCAATGTCTGTGAATTTTTTTTTTAATAGATACGTTTCATTACGATTTTTACTCCAAAGTGAATTCCTAAAGATAAACACTCGTTGCACTACTCCAGGGAATGAATATAGAGTTAATATTTCGAATTTTTCGCACACAAGACGACCTTTCCGTACTATCCGAGCTTGCATTAACCTGGATGATCGAGACTATGCAGTACATAATTTGAGATTCAGCGTCGCGTCGTTTCGGTTTTGCGGTCTACATATGCTCCAACGAACAGCAAACCATCTTGGACTGAGTAAACCGCCCAGAATACCTGAAATTTCCAAGTCTCTTGCGGCGTACGGCTTTCTACCTCTTCTGCGAGCAAAGACTCCTAGAAGCTTACCCTGTGTTTGGTGTGCACCGTTGCCTCCGGCGAGGACTACCGTAAGAGCGTACGAGTGTTTGAAGGGAAGTAATAACCGTCCTAAGTACACGATCCTGGAGTATGTGATCATGCGATGTTTCTCAGGTGATATTTAGGCCCTATCACCGCGACNTATTGCAATACATTTATTTACATTTTATTTTATAAAGGAGGTGGTTGGTTTTAATGAATAAATAGAAGTAGGACCTCCCTACTTTTGGTGATTTAAGAAATGGTATAACCTTGATTCACAGAATGGTACCGAAGGAGTAATAGAAAATCACTGGTCCTATATTTATCAGTTACAATATTCAGGAATAACATTAAGGCGTGGTGGGATGGCTCTATATCACGTACGATGATACAGGTATAATTGGAATATTATTAAAATTTTACACTTCTTATAGCATTTCAATGAGTTAATCGTGAATCGGTTGCCTAAGAAGACAGCAAATACGTTTCAAACCCATCATTCAGGAAACTACGGGCCTTACTAATCCAAATTATTATGGATTTTTACAACATCAATAACTGGTTCCCTGAAATAATTTTATATTTAATAGCTCGGGGTTTACACAAGTAGTCGCTACGCCAAAATTCCATTTCCACAAATGTATCTGAAACTAAGAATCAGATAGCCAACTCATTTTGACGTCAATGAAATTCTACCGAATCAAATAGTTGATGGAGAATTTCCCTCAAACGTAAAATAGATCCTTTCATACGACATCCTCTGTAGAAGATATTTGTAAGTACAATCGGAAATCGAAATATCAGCATAGAAAGTTTCAAAAATGACACTATTGAATGATTTTTGACTGGTTGTAGGTCTAAAAGAGTCAGTTGTATGCGAAATGTGGATATAAATAGGGGCACATCAATACTTCAGATAAAAGAAAAACTAATACACAGCTATTTGGCTACGACAGTTGGTATTCATACAGCTTGCAGTCAACTGAGAATTCTTTTCTCTTAAATAAAACGGATTTTAATAAAATTTTTCCTTGAGTAGCGATATGCAATTTTTACCCTATTTATTACCTGCATGTTGTTTTTCTCACTGTAAAATGATATAACAGACCCTACCTGTACCAATTTAAATCCCAATTAAGAAATGTATGTTAAATTATTCCAAAAGGATAAAAAAGATCAGAATAAGGTGATTTTTATTCTGTATTTCTTAATTTCGATTTTCTTAATATTTTCATTTAGAAACAATATGTCCGGTTGTAATAATATGGTTCTAAATGGTGGTTTTACGATTAAATGGTGCGCCATAAACTAAGTATACATTACAATAGATCAATTCATAATACTCTGAAGTAACCTGCCACACGCCGGAAGGCGGCTTTTAGGGTATGTACGTAAATGTAAGCATAAAATTTGAAAAAGGCTCGAAATTTAATTACATTGGCAAAAGATATTGCATCCATTCATAACGCGAAATATATATTAAACTAATTACCCGAAGAAAATTTCAAAGTTCGTTAATGTTCGTGGACTTTGTAACATTATATGCTCGATCAAATAATGAATGAAGGCAGGATGTATCAGAGGAAATGAAACTTGGAGGATGAACATGGCAAATGGTGCGTAATTTATCCGTTTCAGTACATCTAAGTTTACGCTCATGAGCATCTTTACGTCCGGATGTATGATGTTTACGCCGAATGAAATCCGAACGCCCCGAGCTAAGCAATGAAGAATCGGTTCCGTTCGTCTCATTTGTTGGAAATATCACATCACTAGAAACTTTTGGCTTAAGACGAAACGAGAAAATTGATCAAGAAATCCTCCTTCTGTAATACATTTATAGAAAGAATCTATTAATGTACTTCAAGTAGAAACCTCATGAACGATTGCAAGTTATCAGTCTCAGACATATTTAGCGTATAAAATATTTGGATGAGGGCAAATCATCCAAGTATAACAGACAGTATAGTAGAGCCCAAGAATTCAGCGTACGTTGCTTTAACGCAAATAGCTATTTCGTTGCCTACGCTGAAATTTGACATTACTAAGCACATATTTGTCAATATGAGACAGATAATTTGTAAACATCTTGCTTTTCATTATTTACCACTTCCACAACAAAAGATATGCTCATTTGATCTGCATCTGGGTAACGATGTATGATGTTAAACAAAATCAGGCATAACTTTCTGGTAATCGCCAACTTAAAAAAGCTCCATGAGAGAAGCAATTTACTGAATAGTTTACTAAACAGTTCACTGAGCCGTCAACAAGAAAGATGCTATCTATGGCCGTAACTCAAAAGTCACAAGTGATCTACTTGCTTTCATTTCTTGCAAATAAATATTTCTTTATTAAAAGATGCTAATGAAAAGAAAGATTTAACAACGTTCTAAAGTTCAATGGCTTCAAACGAGGGTATAGATTGCTTTTAATTAAGGAATACATTTATGTTTCCGAAGAACTGCGAATACGTAAGTTGTTCTTCCTTCTTATGCAGTGCGCTGCCATAAGAAGAAAAATATCACACAGTAAATTTACGGCACATCTGCTAAGTCATTCCCAACATACTTAGCAGAGAAATGGAGGTTATTTAATGATACTGAAAATGTCTTAAAGGGTTCTCGCAAAATATACAAACCATTTTTGGAATCTAATCCATATTAAACTAAAAAATTATTTTAGATGCTAAAATAATAAAAGGTTTTAGATGTCTTTAATGTATCTATGTAACATTTGAAAAAATTGCCGCGGAAGTTTATTACGATTTCATTAAATTTGCATTCACTATTATTTACCGCTTAATAAATTCATTTTCTTGAGCGATAAATAATATTTTATTAATTCACAGAGAAATGAATTCGGGAATCAAAAGAAGTACAGGAAAAGGTGATACGATTTGTAAAGAATGGCTATGACAAATCAGTAAGCTACCCATATGCTTCAGGACCCAGGATAAGAATATTTAAAAGACAAAATATTTAAAAAAAAAGGCTAAATTTACTTAATAAGTACAAAAACACCGCGGTTTTTGAAGGTGCAGCCGATATTCTGAAACTTTCTGTTATGTGGGGCGTCTGATACTCAGAAAAATCAGGGAAATAGCCACTGGAACTAATCAATTCATAAATTCATGTTTTCCGGGAACGATTCGCGAAAGTAATAGAATAGGGTCATGGTGCATTAAGATNATTTTAATGTTAGTATCCTCGTCAGTCCCGGTGTAACAATTTGGTATCATTTTATCACATTCCCGTGAATAACAAGTGAGATATCGCGCAAAAAAGTGAGTGTCCTATAAATAGGACGCTGGGCGCTAACGGGTTAATGCATAAAAGCTATACACGGGATTAGGCGGAAAAGAGACCGGCTTGAGGGATAACCACGTCGAATAAAAAGTCAATCCAATATAGTAATTATATAATCAAAGTAAAAGCCTGAATTCTATAAAAGACAAATACCCAAAAAAGAGAAAAGAGATCGTTAAATGTAACTTTTAGCATCAAAATAACGGAACGGTGTGTAAGATAAGTAAAAATTAAACCCACGAATATTACCTTTAATATCGTAAACGTGACAATCCCGCCCACTTCATAATCTTAATCACAAATTCATACACGATCGCAGCGAGTTTTATGAATGGTGCAAGACGCCTCACTCCACTTTCCGCGCGGTTCATTGCAGGCACATTCATATCTGGACCGCTTTCCCCGTGTTTGATCATCTCCGTACATGGTTTGATGGCCGTGAAGCTGTGGATAATGAATGATTGCCCGCCTCCGGCTAATAGCCCGTGTCCTGTGAAAATGATCCGTGAGGCAAACAAGAGGGTCTTCCTGTGACGAACTGCCATTGAACCGTTCCATTACACTTTTATCTCCCTCCTCGCCCATTTGATCCGCAATCCCTCTTGCTTCCGCGGAATGAAATTGTTCCATAAAGCGAACTCTACAGGCCTCTTATATTTTCCAACTTTTTCTCATCAATTTCCGCTACGGTTGGACGTAAGAGCGTTGCTCCTTTCAGCCATCATTCACTCTCACCCGCCGCGTTTCTGTATTTCACGCTTAAAAAATTCCCTTTTTCGGGACTATAACTTTTACGGATTTCTCTCGTTATTAAAGTCGTAAAGTTGGCCAGTGTTAGCTGAAATCGATTCCTTTCCAGAGCTGTTCGATAGGTTTACTCTACATTTAGAAAGATATATACTAGATTAGGATGAATATTTTGTAGAATTAGTGACCATCGACGCAACTAGAATTCTACAAAAACGATCGCTTTTGAAGTTATATTGTAACACGGTTAAAAGATTTGCTCTTTCGGTCGTATAATTTTTAGAGATTTTTCTAGTAATTAGAATCATAAAGTTGGCTATTATATTACTCAAATCAATTCCTTTATAGAGTTATATAATAGGTTCATACTAAGGCTATTGAGTACAGATATAAAGATCTAAAGTAAAATAAATGTCAACCTGGACATTTGTTCACTAACTAGAACCAACAGGAAAAACCTTTAAAACGTATTCCCCCGAAGAAAGGCACTTAAACTGTCCTGCTCTAAGCATTTTAACTATTTAGCTGTTCAAATATTAACTCCAAGGTGGCTTTCTGTAGATCTGCGGTTATAAAGATGAACACAATTTTGCAAACTCCTATGAATATATATTACAATCGATTTCAGAAAATCAAAACCTTCTTTCTTCCATTTTCCTTTTCTAATAGTATCTATTCGTATTAAAAGAGAGGATTAAATTACCAAATGAACCTATTAAATACCTACTGAATGTTGGGATCAACATTTTTGAATAACGATTCTCAGGCTGATTTAAATTATAAATTAAAATTTCAGTTATAAGAAAGGCTCGCAGAACTTTCGATTATGAAGCATATTATTTCTATCTTTCTAACTTTTAAAATAAAATTTCTGCTTAAAAAGGAATAGTGAAAACTACTACTTGCTGTCCGGAAAGGTTTGAGTCTCGGATTCTTGGAATATTTTTCCATTCCCATTCTCCTTGGAAGATTCAATTTCTCCTTCGAAAAGATCCGAAGTTGCAAACAAGATAAAAATTAAGAAAGCAACATTTAAAAATGTCTTCTTCAACAAACTATTCTTATGGAGTTCAGAAAATTTTTAATTAGTCACATTTTTATAGAAATGTATTTTTCTGATAGAGTACTAAGTAAGAATTTAGTGGACCCTAGACGATTTGAATCGATAAAATAACGAGGCATTCGGCCTTATGAACGATGACTTCAAATCCATTGCAATTAATTACAAATGTAATGAGTATAAATCGAAAAAAGCGTCGATATTAAGGGAAGGAGGGTGTGCAACTGTATAAAATAAGCGAAATAAACAATGCAGACATGTTGGCGATAAGATTTGATAGAAGGCGAATATCAAATGACTTTTTAGTTAAACTTTGCTCTCCTTAATTATGTTCCCACAAAAAGGTAATTACGACCATTTTCTACCACTTAAAAATCCTTATAAAACATATTTTATTGAAAAATTATAAATTTAGATGGGAATATAATACTTTGCACTTACAATAGGCCCTTGAGAATTATCATATATCACACATATGATTCTAGAGAGGTAAAATTATCGAATTAAAGCTTCTCAGGAAGCATAAAATTATTGCAAATTTCAATGCTAAAAACTAATATTGATGCTAGATAATGAAGTTATGTTTATTTACTTTTAACAATTCCAGGAATAGGCTTTTGAGTAGGAAAACGAAAGCACCAAAAGTAAAAATAAAAAAAGAAAAGACACGATTCACACAAAGAAATTACAAAAACATTAAAATATTCTAACGCGGGGAATATGCTATAAATTTAAAGTAATTTCATCCTTGATTTTGGGTCAATAACTTTCGTATTCGTCAATATCTTTTAAAACTCGCACACTTTATTATTATTGCTGTTGTAGTTAGAGTTTATCCCTCCATTATTAAGTCAATTTAGTTGCATATGAGTAATTCTTACTGATTTATCATAGCCATTCTTTACAAATCGTATTGCCTTTCCTTGTACTTCTTTTGATTCCCGAATTCACCTCTCTGTAGGGTCCCCCAGAATTGGCTAAATTCAGTTAGTAAGACCTAACGTAATCAACCCAACAAATGATATTTATTGAGATAACATATTAAAAATGAATTTATTAAGCGGTAAATAATAGTGAAATCGAATTTAATGAAATGATAATATTCTTCCGGGGAATATTTTTTAATGTTAATCAGACACATTACAGGCAACTGAAACCTTGTATTATTTTAGCATCTAAAACAATTTTTTAGTTTAATAGGGATTAGATACCAAAAATGGTTTGTATATTTTGCGAGAACCCTTTAAGACATTTTCAGTACCATTAAATAACCTCCGTTTCTCTGCCAAGTATGTTGGGCATGACTTAGCAGATGTGACGTAAATTTACTGTGATATTTTTCTTCTTATGGCAGAGCAGTGCATATGAAGGAAGAATAACTTTCATATTCTCAATTCATCGGAAACATAAATGTATTCCTTGATTAAAAGCAACCTATACCCTCGTTTGAAGCCTTTGGGCTTTGGAGCGCTGTTAAAGCTTTCTTTTTATTAGCATCTTTCAATAAAGAACTATCTATTAACTAACTCATTTGCCCTCCTTTATTACTCGTATGTACCAATTACTATTTCAGAGTCAATATTTTTCACACCTGTTATTCCTTATTACTTATTGCAATAAAAATGTATACGTCGTGATAAGAACAATCGAAACAAAGAATTTTCTGAATAAACTGTACTAATTTATTCCAAAATAACGTCGGAAGCTTCGAAATCAATCAATAAAAACGCGCGGTAAACGTTAATGCAAAGATTCGATTTTTTTGGCTTTTTCCATGGTTAGATTGTTAGTGTGTAATGTAAACAGTCCTCAAAAATGCTAATGAAAGGACACTTTCTTGGGTCGTACACAAAATGCTCGAGTTCAGGGTCACTTACAACCTTTGACTACCACCATCAGCTCTTCCAAGCAATACACACATCCCTTTAACTTCCCAATGTCAAAGTAACCCTCCGTTAAAACCCTCTCGTTAGCCCTGCGACCTTCACCATCGAAGAAGCTACTTCCGTTACAATATACTCAACACACCTTCCATCACCTCAGACGCATTACTTCCCTTCAATCCATTCTACCCAAACACTCAGTCGGTCGCTGCCAAAGACTGAAAAACTTTGAAATCCAATTTATGAGGGCCCACCTGACCTATAAGCCCCTGCTCACTATCAGACCCTCCGCTCTAATTTACTTCCTCCCCAATTGGAACCCTCTCCCGCTATCCTCTCCGAAACAGTTTGTTACCTCTCCAAACCCTACGTCGGCCCATCAGTTGTTCACTCCAACAGCTACAGAGCTTCTTCACGTCTTCCCACATCTCTTAAGCGATCCAACAATCTTACGAGAGACATCAATGTTTAATCTTTTAGTTCAGACCTTTGCGTCGAGATTACTGGAGAGATTCCTCCAACAGTTTACATGTCGGATGTCGAGAACTGAGCTAATCCTTCCGAAGCCTATTTAGCTGTCATTTGTATTCAGAAATGAAATATATCATGCATCAAGGATTTTATCGTGAGTAGCGTGAGATTTGAAGATAAAACCGTAATCGATGTATAAATTGATATATATTTAATGTTGAGTGAAGGAGATTTTTGACAATATGTCTATATATTTGTGCGTATAAAATTGAATGCATAGCTCTGATGTAATCTATAAAGGTCTTTCCACTTTGTTTGTGGAATATCTGCGAGGATTTCAACAACAACAGCAATAATAATAAATTGTGCGACTCATAATAGTTATTGACGGAAGCGTAAGTTATTGACAATAAATCATTAATAAAATTGCTTTAAATTTATAGCATATTCTCCGCGTTAGAATATTTTAATATTTTTGTAATTTCTTTGTATGACTCGTGACTATCTTTCTCTTGTTTGTTTTTATTTACTTTTCCTTTTGGTGCTTCCGTTTCCCTACTCATCAATTGAAGCCAACTCCTGCATTTGTTAAAAGTAAATAAACGTAACTTCATTATCTAGTATCGATGCAAGATTTTAGCATTGAAATTTGCAATAATTTTATGCTTTCTACGAAACTTTAATTCGATAATTTTACCTCTCTAGAATTATATATGATAATTCTCAAGGGCCTCCTTCATCGTCATACGCAGGTAAGTGCAAAATATCATATTCCCATCTAAATTCATAATTTCTTCCATGGAACGTATGTTTTATAAGGATTTCAATACAGTAGAAAACTGTCGTAATTACCTTCTTTGTGGAAAGAAAATCGGAAATCAAATAAAATAGAAGTAGAACAAAACAAATCGCTGATTTCTTTATACGAACTCCGATGCAATAAGTTAGATCTTTTACTCACCAGAGAAAAATTCTCGGCCATCAGAGGATCGAGTATAAAATCCTCCATACCAATAATTTCTACTGCTTTCGGGGATGTGAAAAGAATCACCTTCCTTGCAAGTTTGCTTCGAACGGGGTCCCTTCAGAGCATACTATCGCAAATCGTTAGAGCGATTTAATGAACTTCATGGGTTATATGAAATAGCCAAGATGAACTGAGAAATATTTAGTGTTTCATCGAAAGACGCTCAAGTATTATCGAAGAGCAGAAGCGAAGGCCAGAAGGTCACTCTCACGGCTTGCATGAATTGCCACAAATTACGAAAGTTTTAATGTAATCTTGAAAAGGAGAATTTGGATTGGTTTGTAGAATCACAAAGCGTAAGCTTCTTGTACATATTACACTAAAATAACCTAATATCATTAATCAAAGGGTAGCATATTATAGCGAAGCTGTTGGCCTCAAATAAAAATAACGTTTGCGTTTTTGGCAGCATACGGGGGCAGCACCCCCTGCCACAAGCTGAAAGGCGGCTTGCAGAGTATTTATGTAGATGTAGATAAGTTTTACGAAACATTTAGGGAATTACTGCTAATACTTTAATTAACTAGCCCTTCTTCGATAATTGAGTTCATATTTAGTTCATACAGATTAAGTGCGCACAATCATTTCGTATTTAGTTCGTCAAGCTTTGCATAATATCGGAGAAATCATTTAAAAAGCATTATTCACCACGTTAAATGCCATTATCTCAATCTCGCCCTAATAAAGACGTTTTATTATTATTATTATTATTATCAGGAATTTAGAAAACAATCCTATTCTTCCTAAAGACTAGCGTTTTGACTTATTTTGGTGACAAAATCAATAACAACAAAGAAGATCGGAATTATTTCTCGTTTCGACCATAGGGTAATACAGGGAATAGTCAATTTCCAAAGGATATAATTTCTCTAAGGAGGTAAAAGTGGGTTTTCTATCTTACCTTTTCTGCAGATTTACGAACACGGATTTCTTATTCCTCTAAGAAGGCGCGATGACTCCCGATTCTAGTTTCAGTCCTTTACAAAGATGTAAAAAATATTATTAATCCAGTTTCCGGGTAGATATAGGGCGTGTGACAAAGCAAACAATAAGCACGATTAAATATAGTAGTACGAAAATCCGAAAATAATACTAGGTGACTTTGATATTTCAAAAATTTGGGAGGCAATCTAACCTTGCAGCCAACAAAAGGAAAAAGTACGAGGTTTTAAATTAAATACAACTTTTTAGGTTTCAATGCCTTGACTTTCATCCTATTTTCTTCCTAATCAAAATGTAACGGTCAGTGCAGGTATCTCTTACAGTCGTTGGCATACAGGCTTTAAAACCGTCTACAGCACATTTCCTTCTCACAAAGTAATTTTCAATTTCCCTTTAACACGGCAATGAGTTTCGAGAGCAAGTTTTCGCGAATGGCTTAATTACAGAGATTTCCGCCAGATGGCGACATCATGCCGAAACACGTGCGCAGGCCTAAACGACCTCTTTCTTGAGAGGTTCACCCTCATAGTCTGCGACCTAGCCCTCCTTCCAAGAACAAGGCGATACATTCCGCAAGAAGTCGAACCTTCCTCTGGTAGTCACGTCCCTGAGACCCTTCACATCCTCACAAACTAACCCACAATTGCAAGGTCGACTTCCTATTAGCTTACGCTTCTAACGCTACCATTGTCCCAAAGATTTCATTTAACTTTAAGCCTCAACTGAGCATATGCTACGCACATCTGAAATACCAAAAGTTAGCCATTATTTAATATTATTCAGTGAGTTTTAAACAGTACAATATAGCTTGTGGTATGTCATGTGACGTGATAAAGTAATGATGAATCTTATACTTTATTAATGTATTATATTGAACTAATATGATAACACATAACTTTTGCGACTGTATGCCCGCTACTTTATGCTAAGCCGAATGGCAGCGGATGTACTGCAATTATACTTACTTAAGTGTTCCAACTTTCGGTAGGTCCATGTGCCCTAATATTCCCTATTCACAGCCTTTTCTTTCGTTACCTGGTAACTCACCCCACCCTTTATGTCATCTAACATCTTTTGCCTCTGCCTTCCATTTGTCTTTTCCCTTGCATTCTACCCTCAGTAACATTCTTCAGCAATCCCTCTCCTCTCAATATTAGACCCACCCATTTCTTTTGTCGGCGCTAAATTACTTCAATTAAAACTCTCTCCTTCCCAACCATTATTACTACAGTAATACGGGTAAGGTTGACTTAGCGCAAGATGGGGCACTTGAAAAAAGTCTGACAGGACCGGGAATCGAACCCGGGTCACCCAATTGCCGGTCGGGTGCTCTGTCCGTTGAGCTATCCCGGCAGAACAATTCTCTAAGCCATTCGAGAGACTGCGATTTCGTCCACATGGTGGCATCGTTCGCGGTCACGGCTTCATAGAAGCACCGGCCACACAAAGTGGTGGAAAGGATACCCCCTTCAGGTTGTAAACACACCTCTATGTTTGTTTTTCTATCCACCCATATCACCTTTTCCATTCTACACCATACCCACACCTCTAATTCTTCCAATATTTTGATGCCCTCTTTTTGTAAGGCACATGTTTCACTACCATACAGCAAAACATTAAATATCAAGGATTTTATCAATCTTTTTCTGATTCCTTTATCGAGATCCTTAGACAATTCCCTTCGTTTCACAAAAGTTCCCTTTTCCAATGCTACCCATTCTCGAACCTCATTTCTACACCTCTCATCCCATGATAGAACACTACTCAAGTATGAGAATTTATCTACCTGGCAGCAATATTATCTACGTATAATTGGGGTAGTTTATTAAGTCCTTAATAGACATGAAGCACTTACAGTTTTGGAGATCTGGTGCATTACATACTTAGACCCAGCATCATAATGTACTACCAAGAATGAACTGATATGAAAAATAACGAAATGACTAGGAGTCGAACCCAGGTCTTCTACTTTGCAGGCAGGTATTCTAACGACTGGCCCTAAGCTATGGAATTCCTGCTTTGAAAGTGGTAGACCTGGGTTTGAGTCTCAGTCGTGTCGCTATTTACCCTTAGGTTTTATGGCGCACGCCTCAACGTGCAAAGTAAATACTTTACCATTTCCTTCATTATAATGTATGCTTGAAAGTGATATAAGTTGATATTCAATTTAGAATCCGGTATTATAATGGTTTATTAGAGCTTAAGTTAAGATTATAGTTTATCTCCTTTATAATCCATTGTAGCGTTTTTAAAAGTGCTTCAACAGCTGTGGTCATTTCGCATATAGGCATCCACCAGGAATTGAATTTGCCGAATTCGAACGCATAGCCCACCTATCCGGGAGTCTCCGAATTTATCCACCATATATATATAGGAGATTAAATGTTATCTTTACTTCAACAAAATTGATCGCTCCGGACTCTAAAGTAAACATTAATTAAAGATTGTTTTAAGTATGTCATATTACACCGGGCCTCATTCTCCTAAACCACGTTTTATTCGAATTACTATTTTGTTTAAAGAGTAAACATTTCTTCTTTTTATTCTATATTCATTCATTTTCGAAGCCATAGCCTTTCCCTCGGCAGAATTGCTATTGGCTTTACGGAAATGGAAAGTAAACGACTTTCTTTGACAGTTTAAACTGAAGTCCACAGCCGAAATCCAAAACCTTTCAGAACTGATCACAATAAGATGCGCAACTGACTTGATGGAAGGCACTACTGAAAAGGTTCATTGATTACAAAAGGTCTCGTCGTTCATTTTAATCAACACGGCGAAGGTTTTGCCGAAAATCGACTACATAGAAATAAATTTCTTAACTACCTTTCCTCACCCTTTCATTCCCGAGTCGTTTCAATTAGTTAGCAAATCCTCGTGAGTTAGGAAATGGTTAATTTAAATTATCGTCTAATATGATTCCATTAGCAGCCCTGGAAAACACCATAAAATTGTGTTACTTCGTAGCGTGTATACTCTGAATTTCGCGTACTGAGAAATTAGAAATTACTTTGATACGTGACCCACAAAAATACTGTTTGCTTGAAAATGTTCCAAGGCAATCTTTGTTCAGTTAAAATTCATCAATTCTGGTTTCATCTCCTACGAGATGAAATAGAAGATTCGTTTCAAAGTGCTCTAAAGGATCATAATCAGAGGATAAATCTGAGAAAATGAAGAAGAGATTATCTAGAGCTAATTTTTCTTTCATAAATAGGGGGATCAAGGAGTGGAATAGTTAGCCAGAAGGGGTATTCATACCCTTACCTAAGAATAAAAAGGAGCTTAGAAAACAATAAAGATTTTATTGAGATATAGAAATGTAAATTGTGTGTATAATGTATTTAAATTTAGATTCAATGTGAAATAAATGTTGTAGCATGTAGTAGCGATTATCTAAGGTGCATTGTTTTTATATTTAGATAAGTGCATGTTACGTTGATAAGCTTCCACCAGAATTGTGTCGAAGCGCAACCGAATTTTGTAAATAAAATAAATAAATAAAAAATATTTCAAATACCCAACTGGATATATTCAGAAGGAGCAAGGGAATTAGTTTGTACTATATTTAATTTCAGAGCCTAATTTATATGCACTTTCTTTAGCACACTGGAATGGTACTTTTTGTCGAAATGTAATTTAACCCCTCAAAGCCATCGTCTGACCCTGATTTCCCAACAGCCGGTGTCAGTACCTCGTACCGACTTCATTTAAATTTGCGCTAATGTGCTTATTTGCGGAGTTAAATTTTTAAATTTACATTATGTACTAAAGTATAATTTAAAGCCTGACATTATTTTGTTTATGCCTAAAAGTATGTACCGAAGCAAGTAGTTGGTAGGTCTAGAAACCAATCTTTTACTAATTGGTTTATTCGAGCCAAGCTAGATAGAAGTTAGGTTAAGAAGTTAGATTTTTTCGGTACCTAGAACTCCAAAATAACGAGATTTTACTGCGATGACCTTTCGGACAAGTTTGATACGAAAATATGATTACTTGAATAAAGCTACGTCAACGACTATGCATTTTCTTCCTTGCAACCTTGAGACCTAGACCCTATTCCTCGTTATCTCACCCCTAATATTCAGAACGACCTCTTCGAGTCCACTGTCAGGCCATGCCATCGACCCTACACCAATCTCACTCCCGTACGCCGCAACCTCATGTTCCATCCAACAGCCGCCCCCGCAAACCCCCTGCACACCCACGCAAGCAACAAGCTCCCGCACATCCCTGTCTCTCGCAGGATTACCTTACCACTCTCGGATCTCCAGTTTCGTCTCCCCAAGCTCACCACTTAACTTCTAATATGCAGCAATTATCTTCAGGTAACAGGCACTGATGTAAAGCACGCACCAAAATCGTCAGACACATGAAACCCGTATAATTTAAAGGGATTTGGATCTTCCTCCTCAGCGTTCATGTTTGTAGCGGTTGGAATAGTATGTAAACTTTTGAATACTATTACAAATATCTACGCAAAATCATATTAAAATACTACTATAAAATTCTAATAAAATAATTCAATTTACTTATTAGATATTTAAATAAATATTTGCTCAACGAAATAAAAATACGCACAAAGGATAGGTCAAACAATTGACAAAAAAATGAAAAGAGCAAGCCTATTTAGTACTTCAAGGAGTTGCTAAAACAAATCCTGTAGCGTAGAAATTTGTCGAGCATGTTATAAATTTTTCTTTGGCTTTGAAACTCCAATCCCATTGTGCTTCCTTCCAGATTTACAGATAAACCTTGAGAGATATGCAATGCTTTTACTTAAGGAATAGACGAAGCAGTTTAAGTTACCTGGTGCATCGATATTGGAGCCCAGCACTGAACCTTATTTCGCTATACTATAGAATAGAATATAAAAGTCTTTACTGCAAGCGATATTGGGACTGCTGAAGTCCCTGACCCATTTAAATATAATAAAAGGAGAGGATAGAGCAGTAAAAAAAGAGACAAAAAGGAAGAAAATATATGTGGCTAGAAAACCAGGGTTTAAACAAACCAAAAAGCAACGAACAAACCAAGAAAAGGGCAGGGCTTAGCAAAAAAATTGCCACAGTAGGAAAACACCCACAAGGTGGAGAGTGTGAACAACCTGCGAAACCTAATGATAGTAATAGCTGAATTTTTGACTAGAAAAAATTATTTCTATAGCCTGAAAACAGAGGATGTAGCATATTTGCAAAAGCTCAAAGAAAACGAAAAAAAAACATATCCGTACATAACGGCGTGGAGGTTTTCACGCAAAAGGCATTAAACATTTTAAAACTAATGAAATATAGGTTAAAAATATGCGACAGAAATTTATATTATAGCCACTGAAACACCAAAAAGGATCGTTAAATACGTTTATAAAAAAATAACGGCAACATAGAGCCTTAAATAGACCGCCGAAATGTACTCTTCACAGAAGAAAAGTAATAGAGAGATGGCCAGTTTATAGCCGCACATTAGTGGCCCGAAAAGTTAAGGGTGAAGTTTAAAATCAGGGTGTTTCATTGGGACACTATACATCCATAGCAATGAAAATGAGTCTTCGCTATTTTTAAGCGAACCGGAAATAATTCTTTTCTTCTGTACTTGAGAACCAATTTTGTAATCAGGATGCGGAATTTAGCATCATGAGTATTGAGTTGTATCATGATTTAGTATTTGTCACGTAATAAAAGCGAGTTAGTAACTCAACTAGTCTCTCCGCTACACAAGACCACGTGGCCTAACGGATAAGGCGTCGGACTTCGGATCCGAAGATTGCAGGTTCGAATCCTGTCGTGGTCGTGTATTGTTTTACTCGAATCTTAGAAAACCAATATCCCTCTTTATATTACGTATTATTTTAGACTAAAAATTCGCGGGTATTTTATTAATTAACCCTTAACATGCCAAGGGGGGTCCTAATAGGACCCCAGAATTACGATTTTAGTGATCCCGCTGTAACTATAACAAAGATTTTTTTCTTGATTTCTATGTGTGTCCCGCATCAGTTGTACGTAAAGACCTCGTCATACCTTTTTCTTACATATACACTCTGATCAAGCTACCTAAAGAAAAGAATTGAGCTTCTAGACGAAATCTATTGCAAGATTTTTAATGTTAAACGAGTTTGTACGACTATTTTCGAAGTTGATAATAGTATATAGGTCATATTTGGTTTAATTTTACTGCTATTGAAATAAATAAACAAAATATCGTATAACGAAATATGCCTGGATCCATATCTTTCAGAAACCCAAGAAAGCTATTTTAAGTAATTTACAGCAGTAAACAATTAAGAAAGGAAAGAAAAACCGTGGGGTTCTCTGAAGACCCCAGCTCGGTAAATAATGTTGACAAAGAAGGCTTGGTATGTTAAGGGTTAAGCATCACCTGAATATTTATGCCAACACTGAAGCATCTTTAAATCCTGGGATTCACATGTCATAAAAATCATTCAGTAAATTTTGAACCGGAGCGTGATTAAGGTTAAGAGAAAATAATATAGCTCTAATGGAGAGACCCAACCTCTCCAGCTGCTAACATTCCCAGAATGCTCAAAATGCCTCTTCAATAGCTCCCCGTGACCTGAACATGCATCAACTAAAAATTATTTTGATATAGGTAAAATGCTTGATATAATTTTACCATTCCATTGCTCCTTGATTACCATTAATTACATAGATATGGCAGTGCCATTCAGAAAAGCTTCACCGCTAGTTTATTGGATAAAAAAATTATTAAACTTCGTTGTATGTTATGAAATTCTTAGTTATTAATGTCCTGAATACTTTGCTATCAAACCTTCCTTCACTTTCCCATTTCTTACTACTGCAGTCTACCTTATTTTAGACCCATGGCCCTTAGAACTTAGTGTTTTAATGGTATACAATGGAGTTATTGAAACAAGTAGAGAAAAGGTCAATTAATAAAACAAAATTTAAAAATTACACATTAATAAATTAATCAATATTAACAAAAAATTATTACTATAATAAATAATTTAATACCAAATTAATTAAACGTTTCACGTGAAATATTTAGTTGATTTTAATCATTTATGATATAGTGGTAGTTCTATAAAGATTACTTCTACAGCTGAGATCATTTCACACTTATGGGCTAAACCGGGAGTCAAAACCGGGAACGCTAGAACTAAAGGCGAACGCGTTACCACCTTGGCTATCCAAAAGCACCCTCAATCAAAAGGAACTGCGTTTTAGGCAATGGAGGTAAAAAATACATAATAATTGTGAGCGACGGATTAAATTGATCATGATTCCAATACTTTAACTCGCCGAAGTAACGGAACAGTTATTTCAAACCCCGAGTAGGTTATATAACGGAATTTGTAATCGCTCCTTCACAAAAATTGCGCCGCTTTTAAACGTACCAACTAATAACATTCCATCTTCAGAAATTTCACAAATCAACACCGCCAAAAATCCATCACCTTCGTTGCCTTCCTTTTCATTAGATATTTTAGACAGTGCATTCCGTTAGAATGTCTTCGAGGAATTTTATAAGCTCTTACCGAAAACGGACTGTCGATGTCACCAATGCTAATGACAAGCGCTTGTAAAGACAAAGAAGAACGCAAGGTGAAGTACGGTTAGAATTTTGCTGCTTCTTCCCTTTGTGTCTTGCGAAGCGTGTGTTTCTGAAAAGAAGTATATGCAGAGATATCACTGAATAGTACATGAAAACTCTTGTGATATTTTATGCTGATTCTTCGAGAGAAGATGGACGGAGTGTGAATACTATAAAATTTGAATCATATTCTACAGTGAGTGTTAGTGAGACATAGTTTGTGTGTTCAGTGAGTGTTTTTGAAAATAAAATGCTTAGATCGATGCTTTAAAATCACTATCCCCTGTCGTTTCTGCTTTGCGTTGCAAATTAATGATCAATAATGGAACTAATGAATAAGTTCTAGTTCAACGGTGAAAGGAGCTTTTCGTGTGCATACGGCTGTAATATTCACGAATGAATATCCGAAGCTATTAATGGCGGTGATAATGTGTGACACTTACATCGGTGATGTAGTCTTTGGAAGTGCATGTTTCTTTAATCTTCATCTAGTATTCGGGCACGGAAGAACTAGGACGGGCATGGAAATATTTTACATCTCGTAAGCTAGCTTTCCACAAGGCAAACAGCATGATCATTGCTCCCTTTTTCAGCAAATTGAACAGCTTAACTCGTAATTAACCGTAAGTAAACGCTGTAAGCGAATATTTCCAAGAGTTAATTAATTATATATAAATAAATGCCTTAAAGGCAAAATGTTCACACTTTTAAACAACTGATATGTTTGCTCAGAACTCCGCTCAAGAAGAATTACTCGTTTTTGAGCAATTCTTGTTAACATTGGATTTAAATTCCAAAAATTTCCAGTCAAACTGAGACCTCATTATTTTTCCTAATGATATATCCCAATTATAATTCCATATTCATTTTCAGTTTAACTTAAGATCCACCCCACGTGCCCAATAAGACGTATTGTTGCCCGCGAGCCCCAGCTAACTGACCCTTCACCCAAAAGTTGCTTTTAATCAGTAAAATCCCATTCATCTGCCAACAGAAAATTTCCCTCCGCCTATACATTTATTGCAACCAGAAAACGTATGTACGTTCGCTACGGGTGCAAACACAGTGTTTGTGTATCGAAGCCGCAGCCGCCGGCCTTCGTTTTATCCCACCGCCTAATTCCTACTCAAAACTTCCAATAACTCATCGGTCCATAACAACCGCGCGAAATATTGCAAACGTATCTTGGAGTGGGACGAAAGCAAAAAAAAAAAAACGAGATCCCCGCCCGTACAGAGAGAGAACACATTTACCGGGAATTCACAGTGTCCGATTCACCCCAAGGCGCAACCGCGCCGAAGCACGGCTCCCGAATCGCGGGAAAAAAATACGTTTCGCTTTTGTTTTTTAATCACAAGGCTTAGACCGAAAAGGCACTCTAGGGTTTGAAACGCGCTCGCACAAAGCGATTTACGCTTCCTCTCTAAGCGGACGCATCGCTATGAAAGAGTGGGAGTCAAAAAGAACCGGTGAGATTTCAAAAGGGAGGAAAAGGGTAAAGATGATAGGGAGAGCTCTTTTCCCCGGTGCATTCCGCTTCTCTTTTGTTCTGCTGAAAAGGGAGTATGGTAAACACTCCTCTAACATTTTCGTGTGTAACTTTTAAGTATGATGGTAACATTCCTTTATATCTTTAGCAGACTTTGCGTCTTGTATCTTTCGGGACAGTGCTGCTCTCGAGCCTACCTTCGGAGCTTAAAACTGGAACCGAGCTGAAGCCGGAAAGAAAAACCGAACCCAAATTGAAAAGTTAAAATTTTTACAACGAACGAAAGCCGGAAACCGTTACCTAATGCGTTCCGACTCTAATACAAATTCTAGTTAAGTATATACAATCTATTTATATGCGTATGTGTATTGTTTAATCTCCGACTATGTACTTATATTTGTATATACTTGAATATAAATGTATCTCATCTATTGCACATGCACCTATATATAATTATGTATTTATGAATAAGCATGTAAAGCTGATTTTGTACAATATAGATTAAGGAAAATAACGTTGACCCCTCACTAAAATGGATCTTTGTCATCGTACAATATAACGAAAATGTCGGATAAACCTGGGTAAATACATCGATTTAGTGCATTATCGTAGGTGCCTTCGATCTTGCTTTGAGAAAAAAAAATCTGTGTTTTTAGAAAAACTTCTGTTAAAACTTGTCATGGAAACCTCCTATTTAGGTAGAAGGAAAAGAATTGCATGCGATTTTTGTATACATTTCGAAACGGTACAAGTTACTATCTACATTTATACTCTAATATAAGGAATGTTCACTATTTTTACATTGGTTTTTCCTTGATTACAAGAACATTGTTTACCGATCGAGATCACGCTGTTAAAAATCTTAACTGATGAAATATTTCTCTGCAATATTATATCAATGATAGGGCTCCTAAATAACCATATGGGCTGCGCCTTAGTCTTTGGTAGAAGAGGTTCCTGGTTCAATTGCCGGTGGGGTCCTATATGTGCGACATGACCACAGTTGTCGAAGCACTTTTAATCATATTACCATTGTAGTATAAATTATAAAATTAAATTAAGTATTTCAAGCGAATCGTTTCCTATTTTTTCTCTAATTGTTTTAATTAATCTATTACTTACCAATTAAAATAATTTGTTGAAGCAGTGGGTTTAAAACAAGGTAGAATGCAGTAGTAAAAATCACGAGAGTAAGAGAATGTTTGAGAGCAAAGAGTGCAGGCCAGCAACTAGGAAATTCAAGCCATACGAAAGTTTTACTACACAACAACTATATTGATAATGCCTTTATCTTGATGGGCATAATATAAATGCATAAAATCTTATCATGATATCACATGGGTATTTAATAGATCGAAGGAAGTAGGAAAAAAAGGTAATTTAAAGGAATGTATTCGTCCAGAAAACATATAGAAAGCTGAAATAAAAGAAGACATAGAGAAGTGTGAATTAATAAGATATAGTCAGGAGACAGTGTGGTGGAATCACAGAGGGAAGTGGAGAATTTCGGTGCAAACTGAAACCACCCCAGAAAGAGGAAATAATGATGATATTGATGATAATGACATATTCCTATTTAAATTTATTCTTATAGTGGATACGACTTTGAACTAACGGTGCTTATGAAAGAAAAAAATACGCTAAATAAAGCCAAGCCTTCCGTATCTGGGGCAGAGATCGTTACATGGGCAACTGTATCTATAAATCCCACACCTCTGAGTGAAAAGTGCAATTTTCCGCCCTTTTGGGGTTGCGGAGGCACACATGCTCGCGTACGCAATGACAGGGCACAAAGTGGGGCGTTGCTTTCTGAATATTTTCCCTTCCGTGGGGGCAAAAATGAAAAAAAAGTGTTGAGAGGAAGTGAATGGAGTGGGGAAACGCTATAAAGGGGAGTGAGGAAGAGAGATACGGACTATAGGGAGATAGCGGTTAAGGTTTGAGGTAAAAGAGGACGGGAAATATACAAAGGGAATATCTTGGGCATAAGGGGAGGGGCAAAAGGTTGGAACGAGCGAAAGATCATTAGGTAAAGAAATGGGGTGAGGAGAATCTCTAGTAAAGAGGAAAATAAGGCGAAAAAGCGTGGAAATAGTATCCCAAAACTTATAACCACAGTGACAGTGGAGGGAGGATGTGGTTTAAAGCTCGTCACTAATGAATTTTCGTAATAAAAGTTCAATGTAGAGTATCGTTGGGTTTAAGAGCAACTATAAAAATCGCCAAAGTATTTATATTTATATGTTTAGAGATTTAATTATGCACATATCGCCCGTAATGTTACGTCTTACGTTAATTTTTGTTCTAATTGTAAACAGTTTTCGTTTTGAAAAATTAAAATAGAAACAATCGCTGTATAAACAAAAAATATTTAATTTTTTATTAATTTTCCCCAAAGCGATAGTTTCAAGCATTTCTATTTCACATAGCCAAGTGGGTAGTGCATTCACCCTTGTTGAAATCAACCTGGGGTTCAATTTCCGATAAGGAGCCATAAGTGCAAAATTACCTCCCCTGAAGAAGTGCCTTTAGAAATACTTGACTTAAGTAATTTCTTAATTGTAATTTAATTTAATCTATTATAATTTGATTCAATATATTTTAATGTAATTTATTGTATTCTAATTGATTGCAATTTAAATACGTTTAGCATTTACCCATCTAATAATTATTTTTACCACATATAATGAAATGGATTTCTCTTCCATTCCTACGGACAGCTCTGCTAATTTCAAAATAAGTAGCATAATAGTGCTATTGGCCACTTGTTTAATAATCGATGAAAAACTTTTCTTTGAATAGCTTAAAAATATATCTCCCCAATAACTTCCTAAAAAATAAAGTATCGTATACTTTTAATTAATAACAGTGATATAAAACCCAGTAAACTTTTGTTTTAATAAGCAATATTTGATGTTAATTCATAAATTTTAAAAATAAATATAGATAAAGATTATTTTTTCAATGTTTTTTAGCAATAAGTTTGCCTAACCATTTGAATGGTGACTTTTTCGCACATATTTCGAAAATTCCAAGGAGCTATTTCTTCCGTAAGACATTTAATAAGGTAGACAAATATATAATATAATATAAAAATTGAAATGTAAACGAAAAACACTGTGTATCCGTGTAGGTATGTGTGTACTTATCCCTCAAAGTATTATATATTCCTCCACAGTTCTACATATTGCGTTAATCTATGTATAAAAAAAATAATGAACAAAAATGTAACCGCATCTAAACGCATGAATGTGCCCTAACAGAAAATTTGATTGTAATGAATTATTGTAATGCTATTTCCAATATAAGTACTAAGTTTTTGAGCCAACAAATTATCTTTGTAATAATAAAGTATGACAAAAGATCATGATGGATAAAGACTCCAGAAAAATGAAGAATATAGTAAAGCATCGAATGAAGAAACAAAGGCAGCCGTGGGAGCCAAGGTCAATTATTTTGATGCAGACAGATGATAACAAGGGAAGCAGAACGCGAGGTATGGGAAGGAAACACAATTTGCTCGGCGATAAAATGACCACTGTATAGTGAAGGATGAACCACGGAACCTGTAAAGAAGGCACGCGGGCCTTATTCATGTGTACGGATAAGAGCCTCTCCAATTAAAACTAAAAGAACAATCTGCGGAAACGCCACGCGGAAACGCCACGCGAAAAAAAGCCGCTCTTATTAATATTAACAACTCCGCAACGTCGACCGCGCGTCCGAGCAAAATACGGAAAGGGTAGATTTATCAGTCGGTGATTCGAAAAATGATTTTCAAGTTGGAGGGCGCTCCCTCCGTCTCAGTTTCACATCGTTGGGATTTGTATGGAAGGCAGCAGACGTCATGTGCAGGCCGAATGAGAACGGCAGAGAGCTTTCACGTGTATCTTTGTGTCCTTCTCGTCTTCTTTTTTGGAAATGGTACCGGAAAGTGCATTAAAAACCTTTCTGCAAGCTTGACAGGTTTTGATTCTTTTTCGATTCGGACTAATCCAATAAAATCCTATCTTCCCATTGCTAACATTTGCAATTTTCGGTAAAATATTCAGCCCGAAGGCCGGTTGGGACGTCATCCCTTCTACCATCAGTTACGAATAGCTAGGAGAGGCACATTAGGCCCACTAGACAAGATGAGGAATGAGGTAGTTTGCCCTTGCTTTCCTCACAGAGTCAGAATGCTATAAGCGGAACAAGTCCACGAGAGTGAAGCACAATGACTCTACGAGTAACACATTTCGTAACATTGCATAAGGAGTAACCTTAATCAATGCTATTATTCAGCATAAGTCATACATCAGTAGCTTTCATATCATCACAGCCATGAACAAGACTGAGACTAAAGTATATAAAAGATACTTTTGTCTCTATTTCGTACGGAAAGACAAATGAGAAATTTTTCAGTAATCAAGATGTGGGCCTCATCCCCTTAAGGAGATCCTTGAGGGGATGAAGCCAAAACTGGCCTTCGGGCTGAATATTTTCCAGATCTCGATGTCACTGTCTAATTTGAAATAATTACTGAATAAATCATGTATTTATCTAATCTTTGTGAATGCACAATAATGGAAGGCTAAAGTTAAAGTTACTTTGTCTCAATACAAAACAGCCAGAATAAAAACAAATTTTAATATTTGTAAAATTGCAAAATTCTCACATTCTTCATCCACAAAACGTGAGGTCCAGATGTAGATAATTAATTTGAATTTATATTGGTCATTCATTCACGCGAACAATATATTTTCAACAGTATCATAATCCCCAATCTTAACTATCCCCATGTGTAGGCTAACCCTCCCTTCCCTTCGGGACAGTTTTAAACCTCGCGCCCCGTCAAAATGTATATTTCTGTCACGAAACCCTACTTACAATTATTCATTCTCCACAAATTTATAAAATTTTGAGTAATACCATTCATCGAATGAGCACAACATAGTGTTTTTTATTGAAAAAAAAAACATCGTTGGTTCTTCAAAGCCCCAATTTGAAGTAGTAGTAGCAAAAACTTCTTTTCCTTTCTTAAAGAGCCATTCCCCGTTTAAACCATACCAATCCTTACGTTAGGTTCTTATTTGCACCAGTCATTTCTCACTTGTTAGGATGGATTTACTATCTACCAAATGGCCGAGATTTTTATTCCGCGAGGGCTACAGGATAGCCAACTGGGTTACGTGTTCGACTTTCATGAGAGCGTTCCTGGGTTCGATTCCCGGTGGGAGCCCATAAGTGCAAAGTAACCTAAGCTGTCACTTCACTTTTAACAACACTTATAATACTACTTTTTTTCGAATGCCATCCTACGATATGTAATTGCTTCGGTGGAAAGGCAAGCATTACGCAAATGCTCTCTGACGCAGGTTGAGAATCCTTGCAAGAAAGGAGATTAGAAACTACCTACTAGAGGGCATCGATTGATTTACTTAGCATACCAAGCCTAGTTAGTCAACATTGTTTACCAAGCTGGGATCTTTGGAAAACCCCTATGGTTTTTCTCTAATTTCTTAATTGTTTGTTGCTGTAGATTACTTAAAATAGATTTTTTGGGTTTCTGAGAGATATAGATCCAGGAATCTGTTGTTTAACAATATTTTGTTTAAAAATATTATGTTTATTTATCTTAATAGTAGTAAAAGTAAACTAAGTATTGCCTATACACTATTACCAACTTCGAAGAAACTCGTACAAACGCGTTTAACGTTAAAATTCTTGCTATTGATTTCGTCTAGAAGCTCGATCTTTTTTTTGTAAACAGAAGCTCGAGCTAATCGGAGCGTGTATTTAAGAAAATGCTATGACGAGGTAGTGCAAGCAGAACTAGTAACGTAATAAACCAATCAGGGTCAGGCCGGGGCCCTAAGGGAGTTTTTATTTATTTATATTTCTATGAAAGAATTTCATAAAAGACTGATTATATTATTTTACCTTACACTGTGTGGGACACATATAAAAGTCAAGAAAAAATTATTGTTATAGTTATAGCAGAATCACTAAAAATGAAATTTTGGGGTCATCCTTGGACCCCTCTTGGCATGTTAAAGGTTAAACAAGTATACCCTTCGAATATCCAGCGGTGTTTGTAAGGCATAATTGCGAGAGCCCATCCTCTCGCATGCCTCCTTTTATTGTTGGCTCTGTTTTCATAGGGTTTGAACCCCCAAAACCACCCCCTTGGCTACGCCTCTGCTCCTACATCCTTCCCTAGCTGGAATCCAATTCGAGTACATTTCCCACCAATTGGATTCGGAGAACACGCGGTGCCTCACCATGGAAACCGGGAGACAAAACACGAAAGAAAGCGCTTTCGAAGTTCCATCTGAAGAGGCGGAGAGAACGCGGGGAGTATCGGATGGGAAAGTGTGTTTGCACGACCCACTCCCCGTTGACCTTTCTGCGAAGCGTACGTTATTCGATTTTTTCGGGCGGCCGGAGAGGGAAAGGGCGGCCAAGTGCTTTTAACACGCTTTAAACTCGACCACGCAACGCATTTTTAAAGGTCGGCCCGTTTAAAACCGTCCTATTCCGGAAATAAAGAGGCGTTTTTCCCGCAGATTCTCGAGCACTAGACCACTTTGGAGGTTTTACCGCGCGGTTCCTGCGATTTCTCGGTCCCAACGTTTAATCACCGGCGGTGCTCCTATTGAGCCGCAATTTAAGGAAGGCATCCTTTTTCCCTTTCGGAGTCTCGGTTGACAATTTAATCTAGCTTAAGTGTCGAGGGAAAGTGGGCGTATTGGAGAGATGTGTGTGTCCCGAATATCACGCGGTGGCTGCAATTTAGAAGATTAGAGATCCGGTTTCGTTGGTCGAGAATGAGGCGCAGGTTATCAATTACACCAGTGAATGTTTCATTGGCAGAATGCGGATGTTGTTCGGATGGGAAATATGTTCTCCGGGATTCGGGAATCAATAAAAGGGAAATGTGATCTAAAACAGTGGTTCTCAGCCTCTTCGGCTGCTAGAATTCCTAAAAATCTCAGAAAAAGGCATTAGCAAGCGCGAATTTGGGGTCAAACATCATCCTATGAGGGAAACAAGCGTGGAAATCTTCTCAGAAAACTGAGCCTTCGAGCGCCAAATCGGTAACCAACTTCTGGGCTAAGGTCAGTTGTATTTTCACATTAAAAATAAAATTAACATTTCCACAGTTCTTTTTTTATACTTGTTTCGCCAACAAGTAGAAATATTTAGGTCTGAAATCACAAATATAAAGAATTTGATGTGGAAATGCATAGCTTGCTTCTCTTCAGATTTCAAAACCCTTTTAAAAAATGTCTCGTATTTAGTCAATCGAGCAAGAAAATCAGACTCTCTGCAAATTTAATATAAACAAGTTGATGGAATAATGGTTCTAACCCAAAGAAGTGCTAGAAACATCCACATTTCCTTGAATATATGCAATATCATATGATAATAATAACTTATATAATGGAAACAAGAAGCTGATTCCAACTACATCCATTTTAATGAATGCTATTAACAATAATAAAGGACGAACACACCTGTCCAATACCTAACCAGATTAATCCGAATATCCGAGATTAGAACCCCGAACCTTATGATTGGAGAGCTAGCGTGGTAGCATGCTAACAACTCCGCCTCCGCAGCCGGTTAAATTATAGCTAATAAAAAACAGGTATGACTTATACCTAATATAACTATAAAAACAATCAAATTTCCTTCCTCATTTAGCGTTTCTGACTCTATTATGTTTCTGTTTGGGAAATCATAACGGAAATTTACGAGGGAAGGGATAAAAATGGTATTGAACGAAGTCCTGAGGCCAGGACACAACATTCCCAGGAGAAACGAACATGAAAACTGCCTGACAGGACCGGGGCTTTAACCGGGGACGTTCCCAATCCGGGTGACTGCTCTAGCTATTAAGCTATCTTGCAAGAATATTTGTCCATAAAAGCTGAAGACAATGATTCGAGTTCCGCACCTTTAAGACAAACAGCAACCTTTAATCATAGTAATATATTAATAATAACAAACGATCCGTCGAAATCGAACTGTCAAAAGTCGCATTGATTGTAAGTTGAGGACTATCTATATTTAGAGTAATGTTAGCATCAAATGTATTTCAGCAGGCTTAGATTTGGTTATTTAGATTGAAGCTTTGGAAAATGTCTTCATTAAATATTAAATTTGTTAACATTCTATATATTTAAAAGCCATTAATTTTGGAAATTTCCGTATGTTTTTACATCCTCTTCATGTAGCCATAGTCCCGTATTAAAAGGAATCTCAGAGAAATCGCTTAAGGATTTGAATCCAATTAATACTTTCTCCTTTACTTTCTTTCTCTTGATTGGTTCCAGAATGATGTTTCAGTATTCTGAGTACGAAGTCACGACTGGAATGTTTTTTCAGAATTAATCTCATGGTGATAGAAAATTTTGTCGAAAGTCAAAGGACAGACTCCCGGACAGGACAGACTCCCGGATAACCAAGTGGAAAACACGTCGGTAAAAGCGATCCCGGGTTCGATTCCCGGTGGGGGCCGACGTGCGAAATGACCTTAGCTGTCGAAGCACTTTTAGCAATACCACATACAATGTATGGAGGGCTCCAAGGCTTCGATTAAAATCACAGAATTTAAAAGACATTGCTATAGAGCACCTGAAGCAAAGGTACGATTAAATTTCATAAGTCACAGTCATATCCGTTATAATATATCTTTGTATTTTTTAGCGGTACCAGGCTAAGCAGAAAGATCATAGCTGGAAAGAAGTTCGTTGCGATAAAAATTACGACGGAAATCCTGCACTAGATTCTTCAATGCACATGTAAGTAAATTGCGTCTTGTATATTAATAAAATTCACAGTTGCTGGCGATGTTTTGTGGAAATACATCATGAAGAGAATGAGAATAGTCGTATGTATTGTAATAGTTGGAAAACGTACAACTATTATCATTCTCTTCTTGTATATTAGTTAATTTTTAAGTCACGCTAATCTTTAAAGCTAAAAAAGCAACTATCCTTTCAAACGCATCACTCTCTCTTCCCTAATTATGTTCGCAATGTTGATTGTGTAAAACATTCAGCACAACTGCAACCTTTCGATGAAAAAAACAGCTATTTTCTGTAGTGACGACCGCTGTCCAATCCACGTTAGAAGACCGTCCGTAATATATTCAATAGGCTTAATTACGGAAATTCATGTACTGAAACACAATTAGCGGACATGGGAAAAGTGCCCTTTGTGTCGTTTGAGCCGCATACCAAAGAGAACCACGAAACAAATACCATCGACGGTGTTGTTAAGAATTAAACTCGGATTTTTCATGGCCAGACGGCTAATTTCAATCTCATTATTTCTGGAACGAAGTTCACGGTTGAGTGTTTACCAAACGCTTGAATCGCAACCGCGCTTGGCTCTCGCGTTAGACCACCTCTTTTATCTATTCCGGAAAAGGCCGAACGAAAGGGAAAGAACGGAGTTAATCTACTTTTTGCTGATCCATGTAAACGACGCAAAAGAAAATAATCGATTACGATGAACGAAAGAATAAAATAGTGAAATGTTTTCCCTCTGACAATCGCTTTACATTAAGCAGGACCTGAATGGAAGTGAAGAACAATTATTTAATAGTCTATAGTCTATCATTAGATCTACCTATTATTATTATTATTTGTATCAAAATCTTAACAAACAATGTACAAAATTACTTTTATAATGTTTACGATTAATATACACGCATTCATTGAAGAAAAAGCACGAATTTAGATCATTTACGATTATAATCCCTGTAAAATGATGGTGTATCTATTATATAGATTAGAAAAGGCGGTGATACTTGGGAAGAACTGAAGAGCAGAATGGAAACACCAAGCTACATAGGGAAAGGTGATCACGAACTTAAATTAAAATTAAGGAAGCAAAGGACGAATGCAGCGAAATTTTCATTCATCAATAGAGGAATAAAAGAATGGAATAAGTTACCTGAAGGAGTGCTGAAACCCTTACCGAAAACTATTAAAGAATTTAAAAATAGATGTAAAAATTTAACAGTTATATAATTATTTTGTATATATGCATGTGAATTGCTTGTGTTTTAGATGACCATTTATTGGATGGAAATGGTTTATGTAAAATTGTGGTAAGGTACTTTAAAGGGATTTTAACTTGTATGATTTTGTATCTCACTGAAATATGATGTTGTATCTGACTATAATTTGTGAAATGGTAGTAAGTCTGGATGGGAATTATTTTTTGAAGGTGAAATTTTTCTGAATGAGAAGTATTTCGTGAAATGGTAGTTTATATGATTTTTTAGTAAAATAGTAGTTTAATTTTTATATTGTTACCACCGGACTAGTTGTCCATTTGTAACATTTGTACTTATAATAATAATAATAATATACCTTTATATCATCTATTACTTTTATCATAATTTCTAACTGTCATCATTATCATAATGTATTTCCCATTACTTGGTCTACTTATCAGTGTCACATGATGTGAAAGTTATTATCAATTTGACCAGGATCATCACCTGATGATGATGCTATGCACCGAAACCTGGTCGTGTATGTATGTATATTTTGTGGCATAGTAAAAATCAAGATACCCGTTCCAATTTTCTTTTTGCATTATATTCGAATAAACTGCTTGGGGCGTGACCCCGAGTATTCTAATTTTCCTTGTTCCTTCATAGGATTATATACAGGAACAAGGAAAATTAGAGAAGGAAGTATCTATTTCCCGAGGGATTCCATTAACTCCGAAATTATCTGTTTTCGAAGCACTCCCAGCAAAACACCACCAATCTACTCAAATCCTTAGCGAATGCCTTCAAACTAAGTAAATTTACTAATTTGATGCCTTCATAAATTAGTATATTTTTTTTAAATACAAAAAGTAGATAAAATTGTATGAATTAATCAAGAAACCACGAGAATATAATAAGAAGATTCTATTCAAAGTAATTTTCAAAAAATAAGGTAGATAAAAGAAAAGGGAAAGGCTTTTCAACTTGGCACGTTTAAGCACCCCCTGAAAACTCAAAGACAAAAAATGTGGAAATAAACCATCAAAAATATCAGCTAATTATTTCGAAACTACGAATTAAGCAGAAAGAATAAAACTAGTAATAAAATGAGGAAGTAAATTAGCCATCGTTTACGAGCAACGGTAATTTTATTCATTGTTAAAAATACTCCCCATTTGGACTAATCAACGGTTCAGTATAGTACGGGCATGATTTTCTTTTCAAGAAACTTGCTTGGTAATTTAAACAATAATAACATAAGTTGTTTCTGTTTGGGAAATCATAACGGAAATTTACGAGGGAAGGGATAAAAATGGTATTGAACGAAGTCCTGAGGCCAGGACACAACATTCCCAGGAGAAACGAACATGAAAACTGCCTGACAGGACCGGGGCTTTAACCGGGGACGTTCCCAATCCNAAAAATACTCCCCATTTGGACTAATCAACGGTTCAGTATAGTACGGGCATGATTTTCCTTTCAAGAAACTTGCTTAGTAATTTAAACAATAATAACATAAGTTGTTCGGTGGAAAAACGGATTTAAAATAGAAACCAGCTAATGCAAGCATTTATTTGCAAAGTTAGCGAAGAATGCTCTCTAAACATAATGATTCAGCTTACATACCTACAAACTACGTGGTTGTCATTAAATACAATGTCCGCAAATTGACTCATGTTATCATAAAGGATGTCAATCCTCCATTTTACATTTGCATTTACATTATATAGACTTCGCCAACATCAGCTTCGACGCTAGACCCCAAAAGATGTCCACTCCTTGATGAAACTGGTAAATGAAGATACGCTGTGGAAATTACGAAGGGTTTTTTCGTTCAAGACGTGTGCTGAGTTCCACGAAATAACGCTTCGACGTATTAATTTTATTAGACCCTATTTCCCTGCGAGTAGACCGACGCCCTATTATCTTGGTTTCAAGTTCCATAATTCCATTTCTCGTATACGAGTATGTTATTTCCGCGTATCGTCAATGGAAATAATGAATCTTTTGAAGCGGAAAGTTCTAGAATTTACTTCCCAAATATTTATATCTTATTCTTTCTGCAATATCTGATTTACCTGTATAATAGGGTGGGTGTAAAATATCTACAACGTCCTCCGAGAACGTCCTGCATCTAAGTTTATTGAACAAGTTTAACCTAGAATATTCTCCCCTTTGTTCTACCTGTTCAGTTTAAAAGAACATCTTAATAACGCTTATAGAATTGTAGTACTTAACAAAACGCTCGGGCCCAATCTGGACCTTTTCTACCTATTATTATTACATGTGTTACATATGGACTAATAGTCCAGTGGTAACGTTACTATTTACAATTCTTGCAATATTACAACGTACAATCATACTATAAAATATATGTTGCTATTTACAATAATGCAACGTTTTTGCTTACAAAAGGACATATATAATTCAGCTACGCAACACACTATTACAAATCATAAATTTTCAAGTAACAAAAGTAAAGAATAACCAGTGTGAAAAATAGCGACATGACTGAGACTCGAACCCAGGTCTCCCACTTACCGGGCAAGTATTGTCTCATAACCATTTGCAATGTTCGACACGTAAACTAATGTATTTCAAAACATGCAGTCGTTAAAACCTAAGATTGATAATCTATGCATACATCGATAATATATCTAATCCGTATGCATAGCGATTCATATTCTCATTCGATTTCCATTCGATACTCAATTCGATTTCGATTAAATAGACAGATAAATGGTAAACTGTGAGCGAAGGAATAACAAATGTGAAAAATAAAAACATAACAGGGACTCGAACCCAAGTCTCCCACTTTCCGGGCAAGTATTCTAACCACTGAACTACCATGCCGCGTTCACTATTCGCTATTTTTCACACTTGTTATTCCTTTGAGATCAGCTACACGACTTCATCGTATAAGAAATTCACCATTCCTTAAATCCTTAACAAAAGTAAATTATTACTATAAAAATATCTCCTAGCTTTAACAATACAATATTACAATAAAGATGTCTCCTAGCTTAAAAATTAATTCCAGATAATCTTCCTAAAAATAGTACATTTTCGCTTGGAAGGTTAATAAAAGTTCGTGCATAACATTTGATCTTAAATTTATATCCCTTATTGTCATACCAGGTCCCCACTGTACCTCACCCTACAAGGAAGTCCCCTACTCCACCTTCACTTCGTCAATTCACGAACTTCTTTACATCACCGCACAAACAAGATAGGAGTTAGCAACTAACGGTAAAAATGGGAGTATAAGCACTCTAGAATAATTAAAAAGAAGAATCTTAACAAAAAAATGGTGGGAAGCGTACGAAATGAAACACAAAGAAGCCATCTAGATTTAGTGCGGCGGAATATGTCCAAATTTGCCAAACCAAGCGGAACGATCCGATGTAAGGGAGTGCATGCAGCAGTCCAAATTAATACTTGTATGGATGCTTTCGTGGAAAAATCATCGCTCACCCATCCCATCCCGAATAAAGAACCCTCATTTGTCCAATCCTTTTAAATCTTTCCGATGCAATGGGCACAGTTGGGTCCTGGGAATTGTATTTGATAAGTGAATTTCATATTTTAGATTTCAGCTGAGAGATTCATGTGAAACGGTTAATCAAATGAATTCTTCCGCGCGTTCGCCGCAATGAAAAAATCACGCCGCGATTCATTTTTCGAATCACAATAATTTCCTGGATCTACATTGGAGAGGCCGCGGGAAAGGAACGCAACCGCATTTACATAAACGTGTAAAAAGAAGACCATAGCCCGGAAGCCCTAGTTTCCAAAGCGGAAAAAGTAAGTTTGTTAACAATCCATTTGCGAGGGAGGACTCGAAAGCGCTCAAATTGTTTGCGGAGCGGAAAAAGAGTTTAAAATAAGTGAAAGACGCCAAAGTGGTAGCGAAAATAAAACTGTATGGCGGAGTAAAAATCTCTCTAATTTACGTGGGTTCCGCGTGGTGCGCCGTTTGCGCTTCTGGTTTTTTCATCGCAAAATAAACATCCGGGTGGAGGCAGGTGGGGTCGGAAAAAATGAGTCAAATAGGGCGAAAAGAAAGAGAAGAATGAGGAAAGAAATGCGATTCGAGGTTTAGCCGTCATTTGTTGGTTTATGGCGCCGCGCCGAGATGGATTTGCAAACAGTTGGTCGAAAACAAAGGAGACTCGATGCGCTGTAGGATTATTTTCCGCCGAACCACGGGGCTTTGTTTCTCGCCAAATACTTTAAAGTAATTTACAATTCACTCTCGCGAAACTAATGCAGATGACGGTGTTACGATTCCGGTACCTCAACAGCCGTTTTCTACAACTGGAATTTGCATGGATATATGGATATAGCCAATGGAGTAGGATATAAAACGGATTTTTCAAGGTTGCAGAACATTCTCATTTAACATATATATTTAAAAATAAATTCTGAATAATATTCCCCATAGATTAATTTAAAATATTATTTAATTAATTCTCAAATAATATAAAAATGTTAAATTGAAATTATTCGTGATATTCAGAAGGTGTAAAATCGCACTGTTCACTAATATCGGAACCTATGCTGTTGACGCACGCACAAACCTAAACACACTAGACAAGTGATATTTATACCTTTTCAAGGAGATCACAAATTTTTATGCGANCAATAAATTCAAGTTAATCGAAAATGAGAAAAAAATTAAAATCAAATTACAAACTATAAAATACAGAGAATTTAAGTTTAAAAGTTACAATTACAAAATGAAATAACATATTTAATGATGATAAAATTCGCAAGATTAATTGAAAGAACATGATAAATTACAAAAATTAAAATTATCTTATTGTCATTATTTCAAGAGCACATAGGTTTTCGATCAAGGAATCATTATAAAAGTGTATTATGGAATTGTAGCTATTTAAAATTTAAACTAGCAAGTTTTGTAATATACTGTGGTTAATGGACGGGGGAGTATTCACAAGAGTATATATTTTTATATGTAGAACTTGAGCGTTAGTTGTAGAATGTGAATTATGTAACGTCGCTACCTGAGCTAGTGTCATTCTGCAGCGGAATAGTACAATAATAAAAATAGCGTAACTTCATGAGTACTTGTGCCTTCGCATAACCTTTAAATAACACTAAATGAATCCTCGAGAACCTACGACTTGGAATACGGATTATAAACCAAATACATTATACTCGTAATTACATACATTATACATTACATTATATTAATATATTATAATTACATTCTACATTCACTATATTTTTCACAGAATAGTATTATGACCCTTGATAGTAAAAACATGCGTATTTTTTAAACTTTATTATCGTTTCATTGGGGTTTAAATATAAATTTCCATAATCAACTACAAAAATTGAACATTAAGGTGGAACTGGCGGTTGATCGCATTTTTGTTCAACTCCTCCGAGCAATTCCGTTCTGTTTTCACTTCCAATTCATATTAAAAACAAGTTACCAAAACCTAATGGAATAAACCACAAGAACGAACTGTAAAGGAACAAAAGTACTACGGTAATACAGGAGCAGAAAGGTGTCTACATCTACATAAGTACCCTGCAAGCCGCCTTCCGGCGTGTGGCAGGGGAATTATTGTCTTGTGAATTACCACCACGTACTGAGAGATTTTTACTTACCATTAAAGCTATTAAATCCAAACTTTTCAAATAAATCCCTATTAATCGGGCAGAGAAATATGACCTACCCCTTATGTAATGAAAACAATACTAAAGCTCACAATTACATTACATTTATTTAAGTCGAGGATGTAAAAGGAACTTAAAACGAAATCCCCTTCCTTTACTTTCGACTGGAATATTGTCTATCCATTTCTTAAACTTATATGCTGTGCCCATCAATGACTATATATATTCCAGCATTACCGCCTGCAACTCTTCTTATGGCTCCAACCGGTTCCCCGTATCCTCGGAATCGTAAAAATGAAACGTCCAATTTGACTTAGTTTTCATTTATAATAAGATAATCCCTATCTCATTCCTTTCCTTTCACTTTTATGCTTTTTTAGTCTATTTACTTTAGTTTGAATTAATGTAATCTTATGTTTATAAGATAACTGTTTATACTTCGATTGAATATTAAAGTTGAATTGCTTTTTTTGTCAACGATTACGTTACAAAACCAGACTAAGCCCACAATATGTTTTACTATACTGTGGACTTACTAATAAAATGGACGTTTCGCCGGAGCAACGTCATCATTATAGGCCTCCCCTATCTCCTCACCCAATGCATTTAGGAAAAATCGTCCTTGCTTATTTTTTAAATCGTTTAAATGGTTTGTAGTAAAATTTCAACTTCGTAGGATCAAATTTGTAGAAGGAGATCGATTTTTAATTCAGACGCTTATCAAAGGTTAATGAATCACGCTTGGATCTCAGAAACGCGGAGAAAACCGAAAGATTTTCCTCGCCGATTGTTTCCACAGAGTATATTTGACGAGAACTAACTTTTTTCCCTCATCAGTAACTCCTTGAGTTTTCGATACGGTTACGAGATCCTTACTAAGAACTATCAATGCACTATCATATTCTTACATTTACACTTAAACAATCCCAGTAAAAAAATGGATTTTTAAATCACTTCATTAATGAACAGGGGAATAAGATCATATTCCCTTAGCCCTTTTTTGGCCCAAAAACCGTCCTGAAAAATACTTTTCCCACATTCTCTCTACCGGGAAACATTGTGCAACTTTAGACTCGCCGAGCCTGTATGGATTACAGCAAAAAGACTTCCAAAATTACTAAGACGAGCCTCTTTGCTCTATGCAGTCTCATTTTTTGAGCTTAATTCAATGTTTCCTTCGAAAAGGAAACCGTTTATGAGGAGCTGCGGAGCGGAGTATCCCGAGGAAAAACATCTGTAGGGGCTTCAGACAATCGCGAGGGGAAGAACAACCCGAGGATCTTTTCAGTTTATCGCGCTGAAATTCACGCTCCGCAGGAAGGCAAAACAAAGGTCTTCGTCGATCCGTAAAAGGTGGGCGGGGTTGAGCTAAGGGTTCTAGAATTAACGAAACCGCGCGAATGTTTCGCAGAAGTGAAGTTCGTAAGAAATCGGAAGGAAGAGGAGTCGAAGTTTTTCCACCCGTATTTGTGTCGAATATATCAGAGGGAGCAGTAGTAGTATTTTTATTACAAGTGTTCGAGATTTTTACTACGGTGAGCAGTACCATGCCCCGGAAAGACTATTCCGAGAGGAGGGGCTGCTGCATTTCTTCGAAGTTTCCTACTTTAAATTAAATCAACCGTGAAAGGATTTGCCAATTGGAAATCCATGACAATATATGGTGACATTGAAATCACAGTTGCATCTATACAAAGATACATTTGTTGCATGATCGGTTTCTGCACCGATCTGCAGGTGATGATGTGATGACTGCGAAACAGATGATGACCTAATCGGAGGTGTAGCCAAGGTTTTGGGGGTTCATAGCTTACATGAGAACAGATATATAGATAGATAAACCCTTTATTCGCAAGCTTTGACGCGCTTGGGCCTTTCTTTCACCTAACCTCGTATGTCGTTATAATATGTAGAAAGTATAATTATAACTAAAATAAAGAGTGCAGAGTGGGGAAAAGCATCATTGCAACTGAAGGTTGACAACGAAAAAGAAACCCACGTTGCGGGAAAACAGCCCCAGAGTGGGGGAGTGAAAAAAACGCGAAAACACAGTAAATGCTCATAAAGACGTCGTATCACACAATAAATTCAAGTTAATCGAAAATGAGAAAAAAATTAAAATCAAATTACAAACTATAAAATACAGAGAATTTAAGTTTAAAAGTTACAATTACAAAATGAAATAACATATTTAATGATGATAAAATTCGCAAGATTAATTGAAAGAACATGATAAATTACAAAAATTAAAATTATCTTATTGTCATTATTTCAAGAGCACATAGGTTTTCGATCAAGGAATCATAGCACAGAGTTATAAATAAACGAAAGCATGCGTGAGGATGGTCTATCGCAATTGTTATGTACAAACACCGCTGGACATTTGCAGGGTAAATAAATCTAATTCACTTTTCGTTAGATTTTAATGGCTGAGGTATTCCTGGCCATGGATTGTAGGCAATGCAGTGCTTACTCCATGGCTCCAAACCTTCTAATGGACAAATCCTAACTACGCCCCTGAATCAGATGGAGATGACGGCCTCCCTATGCCGAAACCGGCCTTGATAAAAATAAATCTCAAATGTAAATATCTTATTTATGATATTAATTTCCACGGTTATTTTCATCTTTAATTATTTACAGAATACCCTCGTCATAATCATTTTTGAAATTACATTAAAATCAGCTTTATTATTATTATTTTATTTATATTTTGTGGTGTTTTTCACATACAGGAGATCTTATCCAGAATTCGTCTCCACTTTAGTTATCATTCTTAAGGTTATGAATTCACGTTAAAATTTCAGGGAAAATTGAGCTACAGATCCGCATTAAATTATTATTATTATCATTTATTCTTATATTGAGGTTAGGCCAAAATGGCCTCTCTTCCATTGGTTACGAGTCTGCAAAATTGACCATATTATTCTACTCTTTTTGCGCCCAGTATGGCAGTGCTTTCTAACCTACTTCCTCCTATGTTTGTGGCTCATTGGCCAAACTATATTCCTGCTCTTATACACATATTTTTGTAGCATTTTAACGAAAAATCCATATTTAAATGCTTCAAATTGATACATCTCTGCACAACACTAAACTGTACGTTTTCTGTAAAACTTCGATCAATTTGTTGAGTAATAGAACCTTAAAAGTTGAATTAAATTTCAATGAGACGGCGAAGTTGATGGGGAAATTATTTTTATCTCAACGCTCCACAAATTATGATCAACATCTGCGATCTTTCGAGGGTTTCGACGCGTGACTTTATACATACACATTATGAATTAATTGAAGGTTACCGAAATAATTATTATTCTTACTTTGCAGTGAAAAAATATTCCGTATTATTATCCTACATCTAATAACGATTTTCACGAAAAAATAGAAAAAATAATAGATTAAATATTAGATAAAATAGAACTGCCACTCATTTTTCATTCCAACAGAAGCTGTTACTTTAAGGCTGAGTGCTTCCGTAAATCACTAAATTTTGTCATTTCTCCACGACAACTTACGAATGAATAAGTGTTTTATGATTTTCAGTTCTATATAAAGTTAAAAAAGATTCGGAAATCAAAGAATCTTAATTTTGTAGTAAAATTTCCTGTTAATAAACTCTCGACTCTTAATTACATCCATCAATTATCGCTATGATCCACCATAAGAAAAGTAATCTATAGATGTTCCGCTCATACCTCAAAATCGATAGAGTTCCATTAAAGGAAAATTTTGGGAAACCCTACCATAGGGTGCTGAGAAATCACCAAAATCACAGACTTTTTACATTAAAACTGCGTAAAAGAATTCAGTATCTTGACTGTGAGTAAGTTAAGCATATTTAAACCTAAATCTAGATCGTTTATATTAATTTACGGCGTGTGCCAAAAAAATACTGTCTGAAAAAGCCAATAAGGCGAGGTGGGAGTGGAGGCGCTGACCTCGTGTAACCCCTGGTGAACGCCGCCTGGATAGCTCATATCCCTCAAAGGAATGCCGCGCCATGGATTTTACTTTTACTCTCTACAAATAAAAACAAATTCCTTTTAAACTCATCTCGCAACTAAGCAATGCTGTGTAAAAGCCAATACTATCCATGAGACAAGGAATTTTTATACATCGGCACGTAAATCCCATAAAACGGAAAATGAAGCGCGAAAAAAAGTAAAATTCGAAGCTTTTGGAACTCTCTCACATTACCCATTACATCCAGAACTTACATACAGAACACAACTATGCCTCGGAGCACTATTGGAGAAGCAATTTTAATGGGAAAACAGTGCAGTAGGATGCGTACACGAAAGAGAAACAATATAAATAAAAACAGCACAAGAATGAACTTCTGCCAGTAATGTAATGGTTATTTCATTCTTTCAATAGAAAAAATTACTGCTGGAAAACCTCGTAAACAAGGGCGAGTAATTTCATTTTCTAATGGCATTTTCTAGTGGTATTTTCTTGGAACAAAGTTTGTTTCACGCTTCCTGTGCGCCCAAATCTAAAGGATAAGGAGTAATATCAAGTTTCTTACAAAGAAAAGCATTACATGAACTAGAGAAATGAGGTCCGTATTCTACACGAAGAAATGAAAGAGCAGAAGTCCGGTGCCGTGAATCGAACCTGGTTCTTTCACATTGCAGGCACTTACTTTGACCATTTTTCATCGATTATCCATAATATATGTTAATGTATTTGACGGTTATTGTTTCCTGACTAAATGAGTTCATTAGTAATACAATAATCGAAGGTACTGTTTCATGAGTTGATTTATTTTTGAAAGAGAAAAACTTTATAGCTTGTCTTTAACTTACTGGGACACAATTGGGAAACTTTATTAAGTTGCATTTTGCTAATTTATGTTCATTATGTAGGAATTTGTTATGATATTTCATTTACTACTCGGTTGTACTTCATACCCATAGTCCGATACACATAGAAAAACATTTAGGAGAAAAAAATTATTCGAAATAAATTCCTAAGAACCAATTTCGCTTAAACCCACAGCTATAGATCACCGGCAAAATGGCTGAGTAATTTCAACCAGACTGTGACGACAACTGAAGCGTATCTACTCTCGCTAACCTTGAAACATTGTGCAGAAAATTCTGCTCGGTCAATCGGTGATGTCAGAATATGTTTGACTTAACTGGACAGCAAAATATCGCCATAGAAATAACTGTAAAAAAACGTCCAAACCCCACCTTACTTTTCCATTTCCTAGCCGTGAAATCGAAAAGCAGAATTTGAATAAACAGAGAAAAAAGACGTATATACCATAGGGGAAGGAGCTGAGGCGAAAAATATCGAAGGAATCCACACACATATACGGGAATCCCAAATGATGGGCCGCATATCTTTGCTTGGGAGAGGAAATTGTGTGAACTCTAGGGAAGATGAGTCAGAACTCATCGGTTCGGAGAACGCAACAGAGAATAGGTTCGGAGAACGCAACAGAGAATACGACGAAAAATCCACTGACTGTGGGTCCGAACGGAGAATAAATATCGTGGCCATTCCGAGTCTAATCTTGGGAAAAATAGCCACTCATCTAACCCACGCACCTTCATTTATAAATGTGTTTGCATGGACAGTGGGACATACCCCCTACCATATTTGATGAACAGCCCGCGTTCCTACGAAAGGGGATTCCCCATTACTTCAGAGTTTTTCGATACATTCACCACTGCAACATCACATGTGGTTAGCATCGTCTGCCACTCGGATGCCGGACAGTACACTTCATCGACCACATTTCACGGACCCCTCATTCAGATGACAGCTCCGTAAAATTTGCCTACTAAATGGAAAGTTAACATGGAAGAAGGATATTGAAAACATATGTGGCCATACGTGGCCACATATGTTTAATTAATTTAATTAAAATTAGCATAATGTTGGCGAAACATAAGGACCATTTATAAACCGCATGCATAATTCGGAACAATCGTGACCGAAATGAAGGATAGTTAATTAAACCTTAGAATCTCAGGAGTCTACAGTGTTCTTTGTGAACGTGGACTTACTTAAATATGGGAGACAAGCCGGACCATTTTAACCAGACTGAAAGAGTACTCTTGATGCATTCGCCTTCATCACCCAGCGAAATCCGCAGTAGCAGAGCTCTCCCTGACCGAGAACCACTATGTCAACTTTGATAACATTTTGGTAACTTTGTGCAAAGGTAACGGCTATTGGGACCGAATAGTGAAAGTGGCAACTGAGGTTCGCCTAAATAAAAACAACATCAATCGAGACCATTCCTGAGCAAAACATGAATGGAACGCTGCCAAAAATCAAAGACGAGCGCAGGACGACGACTCCAGCCAATGAGGAAGCGTACAATCAGGAAAGTGAAAGGGACACCTAGCTGACTTTATATAACGAGACCTGGACCTTTATCGTCACACACCGAAGATGGCTGCAGAGAGACTAGACGAAACGTCGGTGACATCAACGCCCTGACCCGGATGGAATCCCGATGAATATTTCTTCAATATTGAAAACAGCATTCAAAGGGCAACAAGAACAAAATTTGCCTTATCTGTAATATCATTAAACAGATCTCAAGTAATCATAAACACCTATCATTCCTGACTATAATTTGACCGATTCTCACTTTTGCATCACCCACTTGGCATTACTATACATATAAATTCTACCTTCAGAGGCTGTGTATATTTGAAAGCAAAACTATCAAAAAGATCCATATCATGGTAGCATTTCCGAGATATGCACATACCATAATAACTCCTCTCCCTACTAGCTTAAATAAAATAACCAAAAGATTCAACTCATAACTGAAACATATCCAAAATAAACTCAATATGGGAAGGCGTTACCTCGTGGAAGGCCATTACAATGAAATAAAGACCGTTTCGTACACTTCCATGTCCTAGCATCATCAGGCTGATGCCTGATGATGCTAGGACCCTAGCGAAACATGTTGCCATAAATAAAATTGCTGTGGAAGTGTACGGAACGGTCTTTATTTCATTATTATTTCATTCATATCCAAAATACTTTATTTCCCACAATCTGGTATTACGACCTGAAAACAACGATCGGTAAATATCGCCGCCATATCTGTGCTCAAAACCTTGAGCTAAACACACTACCTTAATTCGAGCCAGATGTTCTCCCCTAACCAGTGACTTTCAATAAGAAAGTGAATTTAAAAGTGCTGAATAGAAAACCGTGGATAAGATCCCAAGTTAGGAACCGTGCACTAAAGTTTCCCGGAAGGAAGTTAATTTTATTCTCTTCCCTCTCTCCGTTAAGTCTGCCTATCTTAGGTACTCGAATTTGTGCACTTTTTAACATTACCATACCAATAAAATAGCTAAATTAATTAAGTATTAATAATGCGGCTTAGGGGATGATTTTTATGTTCGAAGGAACTAAGCAAAGATCTTCTCTTTATAGGTATGGCAAATATTTTAGTTGATTTAACCTTCCTCGTTGAGTCCAAATAACAGTAGAGTTTCAGTTCAAGTTAATAAACTTCCAAGGAAACTTGATGACAACTTTTTTGGTAATCATCATCGAAACTTTATTTTGAATAAAGGAAAAATAAATAGGCCCAGACAGCCAAGCGGGCAAAGTACTTGGCTTTGGTGAAAGCGCTCCCACGTTCGAATCCCGAAGGGAATTTACTAGAATTCGCGCAGAATTGTAATGAATATGGATAGGTATTTGAAAAAAAGGTTAGCGGGCAGAACATTTCTCCAAGCCTCTCGGGAGACTTTGTGGGCAAAGGACGTTATGAGTTCGTCCACGTGGTCAGTCATGGCTTCATAGAAGCACCGGCCACACGAAGTGTAGGAAAGGAAACCCCCTTCTGGTTAATAAATAAGGACACGGGTTTCCTTATTTAAATATAAATAAATTAAATATAAATAAATAAGGAAACCCCTGTCCTTGTTTATTAACCAGAGGGGGGTTTCCTTCCAAACACATTGTGTGGCTGGTGCTTCTATGAAGCCATGACTGAACGATGCCACCATGTGGACGAACTCACGTCCTTTGCCCACAGTCTCCGAATGGCTTAAAGTAATGTTTTTGCCGGGATATCTCAACGGACAGAGCACCCGACCGACAATTGGGAAAACCGGGTTCAATTCCCGGTCCTGTCTGACTTTTTTCAAGTCCATTCCTCCTTGGTACTGAGTAATGTCTTACGGATGCCCGCGCAAGTTTTAGATTCTATTTCAAGTGTATTTACGTGTATTTTAGATACATAGCGCATTAAGGAAAATACGTCTATGATACGTAACTGTCATCGAATATCATCCAGGACAGAATTATTTTCATAAACTGAGGCGTAGAAGTACACCTATCTTAAGTAGACTAGAAGAAAATATAACGAAGTTTTAAAAAGGAAAATAATTTTTAACGAATTATTTACGAGAAATTAAACAATTGATTGGTAAAATTGTAATGAAACATTTTATGAGGAATTATTATAATATTTAAGATTTCACCGAAATAGGCGTATTCTGAAAATATATTAAAACAAGTAAGTGTTACCTTCAAACACACACTGTATATACCCGCGTATAATATGAATATTTTTTCACCAAACAATTATGCTAAATAACAGGTGGCGTCTTATAGTAGAACATAGACTTTCCAGAATAACATTAATAGCACATTTATTATTTTCTGTTGTAAAGTTTGTAATAAATTGTAGAATACAGTCCCAAAACTTTTGCTGCCTCTTATACGCGAGTATATACAGTACCTACAAATTTAAACTTGTAAGACATTAGGGAACTAACTTCGTAAGTTAAGGTATAATAGCATTCACACGTAAGCCAAATTATTCCGAATTCAGTCCCAAGGAGACACCTTACAGGAAATTGACCCCATCTATCTCTTAATTGAGCAGAAGCATTACATTCGCTCGGGAATAGGCATTTGTCATGAAAAATGACGGTCGCTGCGCGGCGGAATGGCAAGATGGCCGTCGTCATTCTGATCCATAAAACGATTGAATAAAGGACTTCGCCTTCGATTCACGGGAAAGTGCCGCGGGTAAGTGAACGGAAAACGGTGCATTAGTGAAAGGGAGTGTCAAAAAGAGATATTTGAAAGGTGGTGGACGCCATTTCTGTTTGTGTGCGGTACGTGCTAATGCGCTCAAAGCGATTTCGTATCCTCCATTTCCCGTTGATGGAGAAGCATCGCTCATGTCCCTCGTTATATTCCTCGTCGTGTGCGTTTTTCGCCGACTGTTAAGTGCCTGAAAGGCCCTCCATAGGCCAAAGTGCCCTCAGAGAATATATTCTGTTTTGACGTTGCGAGAAATTTTAAACAAGAGGGATTTTGCAACGCATCTCTCCTCTGAGCGGCTTATCTCTCTCGTAACGATCACTTTTGCTCAATACTTGTGATTGTATTACCTGCGTATTCTTGTGATGTATTAACTGCGTAGGTAATACAAAAATAAATAGTTTAGAGCAGCCGCCCGGAAACTAGAAGACTCGGTTTAGATTCCCGTTTATGGCAGAATTTTCCTTCTTCCTTTCTTTGTTGAAAATCAAGCATGTGAGCAATGTGTTTTTCATCGCTTGTTTGCAATAATCGTAGTTGAACTCAACGGTCAATGAAATGTAAAACCGGTGCTGAATTGATATTTCGTGCTTTTTTTAAACCGGAGTGAAAACAGGAATGAAAAATATGAAGCTTCAATACCCTGCCAGCAAACACTTTCTAATTGGTGGCTTTTTCCCGATGAGACAGAATTTATTCATCTTACCAATTATCTCATTTCTGTTCAGACATAATTTTCCAGTCATCTCAAAGTGATCTATAAGATATTACGAAATGATCATTTCGTGATCATCGTCTTTAAGATACATAATTTTTGAAAATTAAAACATTTAAGGAAACGACAATTTAGAGGCTTAATCTTAATTTTGAAAAATATAGAGTTGATAAAACTCCCATCTAAAGATTCCTGACTGCTTAACATATCGCCATAATTAGCTAATAACTCATAGCTTCTAATCATCCAATTCCAATCATATTAATCTACATCTACAGTGTGGCAAAACTACAGTGTTTTCCCTCATTACATGGAAGTAAATATGAATAAACTCCTTAAAGTATTTGACAGATTGTAATTATTGTCTAATCTAAATGTAGTCATCAATAAAAATCATCAGCCTTCGCATTATGTTTGGACTAGGTTGTTGAATTAGATATCCACTTTATCATGCCTTGAGTCTAATGTCTTAATATCAGGAAAATCAAGCGCTTTATTTTCCGAGAGAATCTACTGTTAAATACTATTTACTAATGAAAAAATCAAATATTATCATCCAAAGCTTTGAGAATTTATAATTTTGAGCTCCGGCGGAATGGTTTGTCTGCCGCTAATTTAACTAAATGTTTATGTTTACTGTGGAAAAGAATATAGGCACCAGCTTACTTGAGTATTTCTACAAATTAGTTGAGAGTAACACAGTTGGAGATGGAACTCGACTCTACTGATTATGTGCATTAAGGATCGCGTATTTATCTTACCCGTATGTTCAGTCCACATTAAAGGATGAAGATATTCTTTCGGGGTATGTCGAGTAGTATTCACGACAGGGCGGGCATTTCCTCTAGAATGCAAATATTAGAGTAGACAGTAACATTTGCTTTGAGAGGAGAGAACTGTTGGAAACAGGAAGCGATCTGTTTGTAAAGTAAATCACATCCTCAAAAATGAGATAAAAATCTTGCTCTTCATAATATGTCTAAGATAAAATCTACTGATATGAGAATCTATTTAAAGATAATAATGGAAAATATGTACAAAACATAACCAATAAGCAGCCGGTACTCCTTTACAAGTTCTGGTTTTGTCTCCATCACAACGGAGGGGATAGAAAATAGCAATATGACGTAAACCTTTGGTTTAACAATGAATTACAATAACCAATGAAGAAGATTTCAATTAATTGTATATTTTAAGATAATTTCTTCGACTTCTAGGGTATTATTTTAACGAAATTATTGAATGTAACGGCGTTACATGTAACTAAAAGTTACTCGCTGCTCCGGCGTGAGTCAGTCGCTCGACGGTTTAATATAAAAATTAACGATTATCTTATAAAATGATGTCATGTTAAAATGGAAGACATGGGTGAAGACGCGGACGAACGGAAGACGGGGTATGTCATGTAAGTAAGTAAGTAAATGTAAGTAATTGGCCTTTTGTAAAGTCATAGGACTCCATGGGTAATTTCGTTATGGCGGATGGCACAATGGACCAAATAGGTCTAAGTGCCTCTGGCCATCTATGTAGGGACACCGCCTCAACATCATCATCATCAAGTAAGTAAATGTAAGTCATTTAAGTTAACTTCTACACATCAAAGTGATAACAGGGGGTTAAAGTTGACTAAAGTCTTCGAGAAAATGCAGGCCTTCAGGCTCTCAGATAGCCAAGTAGGTAACGCGTTCGACTTCAGTGAAAGCGGTCCCGGGTTCAATTCCCGGTGGGGGGCCTACGTGCGAAATGACCTAAGTTGTCGAAGCACCTCTAACAATATTACTACTACTATACTACGAACGGAAGACGTTGGTTGATACCACACGTATGATATACTTTAACTGCATAATTACTGAAACTTGCAAGTTTTTAAGTTGTAACTTTTAATGAAATTTTTACCGAGTGCTCCGCTCGTTATAAATTACGGTCAATGTACGACTCCGAATAACCATTTGGGTAACGCTTTCAGCTTCGGCGTTAGCGGTCGCGGGTTCGATTCCCGGTGAGGGCGTGCAAAATTTCTTTAGCTGACGAAGCAGTTTTTTAAATACTGCTACTTTTGTCTGTAATATGCCTTTCCTCACAGTTGCAGAAACTATTCTGCAGCGCATACTATTGAATGATGATGATAATAAATCGTCTTTATTTGGGCGAGATTGAGGTCAATAGTTACATCTTGCAACCATCATATTGTCATATTCCATAGCGTTCATTCAATAGAAAAGAAAAATGAGAAAAAATGTGAACTAAAAAAACCTAAGAGATTCTCAGGAAAACCCAATATGAAGGGGGTTGTGAAAAGCTTGCGTAAATCTCCCTAATGGCCAATAAATATGAAAGAACTTAACCAGAAAAATGCACATAATAGATACATAGATTGGTAATAAATCGGCGATGCTTAATTATCAATCAATAACTAAAAAATGTTTCACGTAATTTTATATCCATACATAACTCGTATATAATGATATGTATATCGCATGATTTTCCTTTGATATAACTCTGACTTATGTGTGATTTAATATAAGAGTTTGGCATCATTATATGATATCATTAAAAATATAGATGGAAAAAAGAAATAGAGACCTCATCAAGTGCTTAGAGGTAACATGTCAATGAGAAGTTCAGAATAGAGAGAACCGGGAAACGCTTTGGGAGGCCTGCATCCAACTTTAGATTGAATGTGTATATGCAATTATCTCGTGTGATTATGTTACCTAGCTTTGGCCTACTCGCAAATTCATCTCGCCATTTTCGTTGTTGGCGTGGAAAAATTAATTTCGTCCTGTTCAAAAGCCTTCACTATGGTTATCCACATAAAAGACGCCATCAAAATATACATAATTTTAAATTTTAACCAAACAGAGTTTTAATCCAAGATATATAAAACAAATTCAAACCCCACCGAGAAAGAAACGTATATAACCTTACAATACTTTTCGCTCAGTTAAATCATTTTGTCAAATATTTCACCATCAAAAACAGCCCGTCAATTTTTATCACCGCCAAAAATAGCCCAGAAAGTTTAATATTGTATCTAAAAGGAAGTTATGAACGCACGTAAAAAACGTTGAACTTCCATCTTTTTTCTTGTTTTATCCGATTAAAAACGACTCGTTTTTGGGTTGTTAGGCCATGGGCTTCCTCTTAATAAATCACTTCCTCCTCTTCTAAGAGATACGTCTTCGATGTCAGAGTTAATCCGCTATGATTGTGTTTGCAGACGGTAATAGCTTAACTGGAGAATGCTTATCTAATAAGAAGTAAACGAACTTATTGAGGGCGTTAAACTCTTAGCGGATGACGTTAATCTATTCTATGAAGTACCAAGCGATATGGGGATCGTCCTTGAGAATTTGATTACGCTTAATGGTCTTCCATTTGAGGTGAATGTTGAATTCAGTTCTACCTTTAAGACGTTTAATAGAATCTACGTAGAATTCTAAATCTTAGATTGCAATATCGAACTAAATTAGAGGATGGTTATCTATAAATCATGCAATTCAAAATCATGAATTAAATGGATTTAAGGGAGAAAATCAAGTAGTTTAAGTTTGGGAGAGCATATAATAAATAAAATTTCATGAGCCAACGTTACAGAGGCAGCGAGGAAGAAACCGATAAGGATTACTTTATATTCGCGAATTAAATTTGATGTGTTAAAGTAACGTATTCACGGATTTTATGCTTTATTTGCCATTGGCTCTTTAGTGCCACTCTTTTATAGGTTCACAAAATAAACGATATCACGCTCAAATGAGCGGGCTTTTATGGCCCCTTCACCAAACCTGATTTCATTAGACGAGCAGCCTACTTCTTACGACCGACAACTCTTCTGTTGAATATATTTCATAGGAAAAATACGTTTATTTTTATGTTACTTATTAAAAAAGCAGTTAACTAGCCATCTTCGAAATTCGTTGCAAAACTAGCTGAGCTATCCGTTACTTTTCGATGTAGAAGTGAGTTCTAATAACTTTCTATTCTTAAGTCTAACTATTTATTCGAATTTATCTATAAGAAAAAGAAAATATACGCATAGAAGAGCCCACGTAATAGCTTAGTATTTTATTATTAAACGGCGGATGAGCCTCAGTCTGTTGCTATAGTCCAAGAAGCTTGAGTTATCAAAGTAGATCTGTGTTAACTATCGAATCGATAGTAATACTGTTAAAATTGCTTCGACAGCTAGGATAATTTCGACGTAGGCCCCCACCAGGAATCTAACCAGGGACGTGTTGCCCACTTGGCTATCAGGGAGCCCCAGCTGTAGAATGTTTACTATGGCTTGTATGTCTGAAATTAACGGTTTTTGTGATTAGGATTTACGTTGAAGATTATCCCCAGTAGTGGAATTATTTTTCTTTTCCTCCTATTGATGATTTATCTTCAAAAGTGCAATAAAAAGTCTAAAACAATGAAAGAAATATCTTCCACATAAATACCGCCATGCCCATTTAGAACGGCGTATTAGCCGCAGATGGAGTTTCCAAAAAGGCGTACAACCCAAAATTTCTTTTCTTCCATGAAGATAGTTTTGGAAGACTGCAAAGAAGAGTTTTGGAGAAGACTGCGATGGCAGCTTCTCGCAATCAACCATTTAATATCGAATTCTTTAAACCTTAAACGGTATTTGATTCATTTTGTTGACGTAGTCTGTAACGTACTAGCTGCAATCATCTCCTTCGAGAATGTCACATACACTCCAAGAAGAAGTTCTGCACCAATAAAATGGAATTTTGCTTATCAACATACCCACGCTTAGATTCTATTACAAAAGTGTAAAAGAAACGAGCATCTATGTGGAACTGACAGCTCCTTCTTTAATACATATGTTATTGAGTTACTATCCTAATACACCTTAAAGGAGAGAGAGAATCGGATGATATTATACAGAACGTTCTTACGGTAATACTAGATTGCAATTTTCCAAATACAGTAATTCTAAAATCGCTTAATCCTAGCTTTTATGTACATGACAATTTTTGTTAGTAATAACTCAAACTATTAGTTAAATAATTCCAATCATTGGAAGATTCCTCTCCATTTATTTTGGAGTATAAATGCTAGGAGTTAAATAGAATAATACGCTACCCATAAAGACCAATCGGCGTTAAGGGTTAAAAATTTAATCCCAACCTAGTTATCCTTTGAAGCTATCAACTTTACGGAGAACCGCTTCTTAAAGAAAAACTCCAGAGGTTTATGAAATAAGAGCGACAACTAAGTTAACTTGACGCTTACAATGCCTCTAAGTAGGTCGACCTTTGTAGCATTTATCGAGCGAAAAATGTATCTGCTGCGGATTCTTAGAAGTGCTCCCAGATCAAGGAAATTAGTCTCTATTCTCCGGAGGAAAAACCTGAGAAGAAAACGTATTTATCCCGCAGAAATGAGCTGGCGAATTACTGTAGAGGCTGCTACGATCTATTCTGCCGACTTCAAACGCATTAAAGAGACATTCTTCGTTCTTAAAAACTTCGGTCTTATTCATTTATAAACGTAAGCTCTTAAAATCGTTATGATTAATAATCCATTACCTCAGCCTTGACTTCGTGGAAACTTTTCCTTTTTCGTTATAAGAAACAAGATTTTTTCGTTCTCAACAGCACTTGTGAATTTTCATTTCTTTCGCTGAAATAGCAATTTTTATTTTGTCAATAGAATTCAATTTGCTTTGAGTTAACGAGATAAAAATTATTTTTCTAAATCCACGCGTTTAATTGAAAAGAAATTTAAATATTGGGTACTACTACCTCTATACATGGTTGTGCTTAAAATAGCGTACCATACTGCAGGGAAAATCAGTAATATGGAACTTGCCGTTTGTCTCCAAACGCGACTACCACCTGCCGACGTACGACTTGTGGAGTTCTTTTTTAATACTTCGTCAGTCGCACCCAAAATCATACCACGAACACTTGTATTCTGTTACAACAGGTATTTTTTCGGCCAAATGTCTAAAATAAGCTGATCTAATTTTAATTTATGAAGACTAAACTTTATCATAGGATTTGCGTAATGACTTATCGTTATAAATTTCTCAACTTTCCCTTCTAAATATTTATTATTTATTTCTAGAAGTTTATACACACGCAGATAGTACTTAAAGAGCTGAAACATATTTCTATTACTTCTAAGAAAAGATCTTTTCAAATTATACCCAACAACAAAACGGCATTAGGAATAATTCTCAGTATGCATTATTTAAAACAAAAGTAGAGCAAAGTAGAGTAAACCGTAATTGGAACTGATTTAAAAGTCACGCAAAATATAAATATCTATCTCAAGTACGATGCTAGCTGAATTATTAAGAAACTATTTGAACAAAAATAGTTAAAAATGAATTTTTTTCAAACAAATTTCTACTTCAAATATTTTCATCTGTTGAAAATCTGTGGAACTAGTAGGGGGTTCTAAAAGTCTAATATTATCCATCTATGTTTTGCTCCTTGGAATGTGGCAGAAAAAAGGGGATTTAAAAATTTTCTGATAAAATCTTTCTTATTCCGTATCCAGACAACAACTAATGAGATAATTTTCCACCGTATATTCCATCCTAAACCCAACTATATATCAATATTTTAAAAATAGAAACTCGTGACATGAAATATCTGCTGAATTCGCCGTTTAAATGAACGAGAGAAATAAAAATACTTAAAACTGAACGGCAGAATTCTTCAGCTTCACGCAAGTCTGCATCTGTTAACGATTGCTAGATTCATATCTCCGGCAACATTTCCGATATTTTGAGACTAGTTACCATGAATTGAGATTGTTTCCCTCATGGTTTGAACGAAAACCTACCGTCGCTAATGTATCATATTCTCTATACGGTGGCACCTCAGCTAGCGAGTAATCCTATTCAGTAACTTTCCGATTAATGAAGTTAATGAAGATTTTTTTCTCTGTTCAAATGGGTCGGACAGTGAATAGAAATTAACTAGAAATATCAAATTATTTGTTGGATGCTCACATAAATACGCGAATATGAAAATTCACAATTTACTATAATGGATTTACCTATTCTTTTTCATATATAAATAAGAATGATGGATATTTGGCATCGTTTATTGGATTATTATGCGGTGAGGCCACATAAAAAAATACGTCTGTGATAGATTTCCGTCTAAAATCTTGTTACCTTTGTTACCACAGTTATATCGTATTACTTTTCCTATGTATACTAGGTCGAATCGTCTCACACATACGTACTAGGTACTCTAAGTTGTTTTAAATATATTTTTTGTGGAAAAATTACAGATCATATTTATTTTTACGTTACTTCACTAAGGGTGTCAACGACAACAATTTCTGTGACAACGGATCCTTAATTGAACAAAACACTTAAGAATGCCCAAATCAAAGAATAGCCAAGCAAAGAAGTACTACCTATATTTTATAAACCGCAAGAAAATTATTTCCCATACAGCGAAAGACTAGGTTGCTTATTGGAGGGACTCCTGTAATGGCTTTTTAAAAGGGATTAATGAAACTCGTGAGATATTTAGCCGTGGACTCTCGTGCGATCTGATTATAGTGAACTTCCGATTATCCGTGAGTGGATTCTCCCTGCGGGTTTTTTCCATCTATTTTTTCCATATTGTTGGTATCTTTTAAAGACATTTTAAAACTAAAAAAAACGTTTTACAACACAAAACATACTCGTACAGGTCATCTTGCATTACAAACAACCTAACTGACATTAGACCAATAAAATTCAGTCTCAGGCGACGTCTTGCGGAAGTCTATCACGTAGAATTAAATATGATTTGTACTTCTTACACTAAATATATAAATCAAAAAATACATTTAAAAATATTTTTTTAATTATTTAATATATTATTATATATTTTTGTGGAAACTTTATATTATTATAATGATACGTTTTTGTGGATTTTAAAAATATTTTATGTATTTTTTTGTGGAAAAAGTGCAGATCATATTTATTTTTACATTCGACCATTCCTACAGAGCAGAGGGAATATGATGACAAAGACATTATTGCTACTAAAAAGGTCCGAGTCCTTGTTAGAAAAACTTATAATGACTCCATAAAACAATAGAAAATAACGAACTAGTGCATAAATAAATATAATATTTTCAAGCGCGACGTTGTGGAACACCACACTCGTTTTAAAAGAAAGAATGAACCTTTTTTATGAACTCTGAAAAATCCAGAAAAAGCTGACAACTTGCCAATATTATTATTTTTATTTAATGTTTTTAATAATTACGTATATGTCTACAATTAGTGTNTGTATGGACATTTATATCGATACATCCTAATAAATTAGAGTAATATTAATAGTATTACACTAATTGATCATTCTAAATATGTACACGTTGATGACAAGGAAATTCAATTACAACCAAGCCGATCTTCATTGATTTCGCAATAAAAATTCTACAACAATATCTGTTTTAATAATAATTATTATTATCTGCTGTGGAAATAACGACGTTTTCTTTCTTTTAAGCGCACTCATAGAGCACAAACAATAAAAACTGTTTATTTACGAGACTTGTGTATAGGGTAATAAATAAAATGAAAGTTTGAATAATCCGTCTTTTCCGATCATTCATGCAGCCTATCCCTATCATTAACACATGTAATCGAACATTCAGAAATAGGGTTAATAATATAAATATAAAGGTAACTTTCCACTTAAATAAAACCGAAATTAAGCTAAATAAAAGGTAACTTTTCACTTTAAGGCGGAATAGAAAGTTCAATTTATTTGCATCTCCATAAGACGAACGAAAAATCATGCACGATGGACTTTTTGAAAACGTACTTACTACCAACTCTAACAAGACTCGTTCAGATAAACAACGTGTTGAAATATGAACATTAACTTGGAACAATCCGCCTTAAGCGCAAAAATGCTTGACTGAAGAAGAAAACCGTTAAGAAACCCGCAAGTTGTCCCTTGAATAATATTGCAAGTTTGGATCGTATGGTTTGCCTAGTTTCTTCATCGAGCCCTCCCTAGATTATTGATGGTAACTCAAGTGTTTCGAAACTGCTCTAAGTGAGCACAAGTTTGAAGCCTCGGTGGTTATCGCCGAGGAATCTCTTCGCAGGGTAATTGAGCACGAAGTCTACCACGTTCCAGCAAGTTTCAAGGCCATAGGTTTCGATGATCGAGAATTTCCCCGAGGTTCCGCGATGAATCTGGAAATGGATCCTAGTGCGCGATAATCTACAGAAGTGTCGCTGGAACTCCCTCAATAACATATCAGATTATGCTTTTCTCCAGATTGTTTATTTTATCTATGAGATATTAATAATTATCGATAAGGAGATAAAACCATTTAGATATTAATAATTATCGATAAGGAGATAGCTGCACCGACCAACAAAACGATATTCGTTTACGAAAGCATATAGATTCACTTAGGAAATATTCTTGACCTAGAAATAGGTATTTCAGTAAAAAAACAGGTACTTTCTGTGAATAGTTTTATAGCATTCAACTCTCCACTAGTCACAATACACCCTGAGAAACCGCTGGTCGCAATCAGGTATCTGTCTCTTACCCATACCTCCAGTGCTATGGAAGTGGCTTGCAAACAGAGACTACGGCGATTGTGTGTAGGTACAGTTCATTATATAAAAATCGAACGTCGTACTTCATGTTGCATAGCATCAAGGGGAGAGGAAACTCGAGGTTAACCCTTTCCACTCCTTATACTCGAGCTGAACTGAGCTAAACATTACGCGCAGGTTACGTAATGTTTAGCTCAGTAGTGAAACACGTGAGTCCAGTTTCTTCCTGCTATTGAGTGATTAAGATGATTTCATTACGTAAAATACTTAAGTTAGGAAGTACTTCTGTGATGGTGGAGTGGGAGAGGTACAGGTGCTGCCACTTTACCTACTTTATAGCCTCACTCGTTCGCGCATAAAATACCCATCGTTGCGTAGAGATAGTCCCAATGTAACTCGAGGAGACGTTGATGATTATCTCCACCATGGAATCATTTTTATACCACACTTTTCTTTTTAAATAACTCCTTCATATTGCGTTGTCATAATCATTTTGTATTCAGAAATTAGAAGAAAAATGTTTTGAATTTTTTTGCGGTGCCTGAATCGTCGCAATGTATATTGTATATAAAATACATAATAATTAATGAGTATGAATTTTCCATGAATATTTCATATAATGCAAAGCTATTATTTATTAAAATTTAATCTATCATCACCGGCACTTTGTGAAAAGAAGTAACGAATTAAGAGAAATTAACTTTGTAATTTCCACATAAGATACAATTCAAAAAGTTTCGGGTGAAATGAATTTCAATTTCTAAAATTTTTGAATTTTATCTTAAGTAGAAATTAGTGTTTTTCTTGAAGTTCACATATTAAAAATTGTTAAAACCAATGCAAAATTAATAAATCAACATTAAAATTTTGGTATCGAGAGTCGCAATGTATTTCACATATATCACAGAGTAAAAACGCTGACTGGTAAACTGTGAGATAAGAGGTTTGAGATTAACTTTTGTGTCACTTTGATAGACGAAGGTAGGGAGAGTTCTGATTTCACCCGACAAATTATAACAGAAAATCACAAGAAAAATCATGTATCTCAAAGATCATATTGCGACCTGCAGAGGGTTAATGTACGTAACTAAAACATCATTAGAGTAACTATGAACCTATTCGAAAGCGTAGTAACAATTGCACTTAGTTTCAGCCGCTTTTACAACCTTTTGGTGAAAGAAGGTAAAACTAAAATAAACTGAAAACAATGTCTATGTTAGTACCCTGCAAACCTCCTTTCGACGTGTGGGAGGGGTGCATGCACCATGACTCTATCTCCTTAATCGATTATTTTCGTGTATCGTTTGCGGAAGGAATGAGTTCTTGAATCTATTCGTTGTGGCATCTATCTCTCTGATCTTTCTCGCATTATCGGAACGGCCTATGTAGCATGGTGAAAGCATTATACCTGCTAAATCATCTCTAAACGTGCTTTCTCTGAATTTATCTAGTAAATTGATCCTTTGTTGAAATTTTCTAACTTCCAAAGATTCCCATTTTGCGTCCTGAAGCATCTGAGTGACGCTCACTGATTTATCGTAGCAATTCTACACATAATGTATCGCCTTTCGCTGCACCTTTCCTAATTCTTTAATACACAATTATCGGCAAAAATGCTTCATTTGCGTCTCTGCCATCTTTCTACCCGGGTGTAGGAAAAATGTATGGACATGTATATCGATACATCCTAATAAATTAGAGTAATATTAATAGTATTACACTAATTGATCATTCTAAATATGTACACGTTGATGACAAGGAAATTCAATTACAACCAAGCCGATCTTCATTGATTTCGCAATAAAAATTCTACCTCAATTTTTCTTCGGATACTAAATTCTACGCAAAGTAAATTACACATATTCATGCACGTATTCCTTATAATAAAATATTCCGACCCTCTCTTCCTAACCGAAAAACCGAAACCGGAAAACACAAGTCTCCGGACCAAAACCGGAAGCCGTATTTAATGGCTCAGAATCTTTTAAGTAAATATTAAACATATATAATGACTTTCTTATGTTAGTAGCAATAGTAATTCCACATTTTAAATTTTCCCCAAGGTGTTTGCCTTCACTGTATACAGTCCGTTCACGATTTCGGATAACTTGGAACGAATATAGGAAATATACATCCACTATCGAAGCCTTTTCATCCACCCATCCTGAAAGGTGGCAGGAGGCGAAATGGAGGGATTGCAAATAAGTGGAAATAAGACAAACGGATTGAGGGATAGGAGCGGTCACGTAAATACGAGCGCTTCGGAACGTCTATCGAGTTAGAACTGGAGAAAAAGGGAAGGAAAATATGATTTCCCCGCGTCGCTATTTTTGGCTCTCGGGTTGATGCATTTTTCTTTCGGAAGGGAAAGAAAAATGGAGAAAAAGTGAGATTGGAAAAAAGGGGAAAGAATGCGGTCCGAGAAGGAAACGTAATGCGAAAGAATGGCGCAGGAAGAATTGAGAATGGCTGGATTCCGAGGGAGGCGTGGCTAGCAAGAACACAGGGAATTCGCAAAATGGGGAAGGAGAAGCATCGAAAAAGATACGGCAAGAAAACGGAAGCTATGAATAGGGAATTCTGGGAAAAGGTTGAGTAAAATGACGAATAGATATAGTACTGTGCTGCATTTCCCCAATCGAGAACGATGAATTGGGTTTCGCCATTTTTCGGCGTACCTTTGATGCCAATAATTTTATCAATGATTTCCTTTGAGTTATATTCTTTACTTTCTTCGCATAGATAAAAAAAGAGGAAATATTGTTTCCATTCGAAGTCAAACCCTTAGATTTCAGTATAAGGATAACATGAAGGCTCGTGAGATTGGATTTAAAGATCTATTGCATTCTTCTTCAAGCTGGTCTTTCTTATATCGCACAGCGTCTCGTATGTGTGTGTTGTTAGGTAGTAAGGTAGAGTCGATTAATCTTTTTTCACCGAAAAGTAAATAAATGCAGATATTTAGGGGTTATACTAACGAAAAATTTGGACTGGAGTACTCATATAAATAAAATTATTTCAAAAGCATTTAAAAATTTACATTTCGTGATGAGAAATCTAAGGGGTAGTAGTAGAAACGCGAAAGAATTAGCATATAAAACAATAGTAAGACCGCTACTAGAATATGCGACCAACGTATGGGATCCTCATGATAAACTTAACATTAAAAAGATAGAGAAANCTTCATCCGGCACCTTTATAAGTTATACAGGAATCATTAAAGTCTTAGAAATCGCTCAAAATTTTCCCTTCGGCTTAAGTAGTACTCGCAATGCAAAAATTTTGAGAACGCCTAATTTACATTAAAATAGCTCAATTGCAAAATTCTACGAAGTGAAACGAATCCAATCACAAAATAAACCTAAGTGAAACTTAACCTAAAACAAGAGAGAAAATGTGCTATTTGGGATGTATGTACGTTTCTAAGATTTGACTATAGGAATGTGTTTTTCCTTCAATTCCAGCAAATTTCATTCACGCTCGTAGTCACTAACCGTCAAGAGTTTTCCTACGAATAATAGTTCATCTATACGAAAGAAAGATATTTAGATTTATACCTCATGGTCCGCCAGTGGCAAATGTCAGGGTTATATTAACGTCATACCATAATCTACTCTATTAGCGGTCTTGAAAGATATAAAGTAATATAGTTTTAATAAACAGGAATAACTAGTCGATTATCCTTCTGGTCAAAACTTATCGAACATTAGAGCAACAAATTTTCACTTATGCTAAAATGACAACATAAGTTAGTTCTTTTATATACTTGTCAACATTTCAAACCCTTCAAGTCGCAATGTATTTCACATATATCACAGAGTAAAAACGCTGACTGGTAAACTGTGAGATAAGAGGTTTGAGATTAACTTTTGTGTCACTTTGATAGACGAAGGTAGGGAGAGTTCTGATTTCACCCGACAAATTATAACAGAAAATCACAAGAAAAATCATGTATCTCAAAGATCATATTGCGACCTGCAGAGGGTTAATGTACGTAACTAAAACATCATTAGAGTAACTATGAACCTATTCGAAAGCGTAGTAACAATTGCACTTAGTTTCAGCCGCTTTTACAACCTTTTGGTGAAAGAAGGTAAAACTAAAATAAACTGAAAACAATGTCTATGTTAGTACCCTGCAAACCTCCTTTCGACGTGTGGGAGGGGTGCATGCACCATGACTCTATCTCCTTAATCGATTATTTTCGTGTATCGTTTGCGGAAGGAATGAGTTCTTGAATCTATTCGTTGTGGCATCTATCTCTCTGATCTTTCTCGCATTATCGGAACGGCCTATGTAGCATGGTGAAAGCATTATACCTGCTAAATCATCTCTAAACGTGCTTTCTCTGAATTTATCTAGTAAATTGATCCTTTGTTGAAATTTTCTAACTTCCAAAGATTCCCATTTTGCGTCCTGAAGCATCTGAGTGACGCTCACTGATTTATCGTAGCAATTCTACACATAATGTATCGCCTTTCGCTGCACCTTTCCTAATTCTTTAATACACAATTATCGGCAAAAATGCTTCATTTGCGTCTCTGCCATCTTTCTACCCGGGTGTAGGAAAAATGTATGGACATTTATATCGATACATCCTAATAAATTAGAGTAATATTAATAGTATTACACTAATTGATCATTCTAAATATGTACACGTTGATGACAAGGAAATTCAATTACAACCAAGCCGATCTTCATTGATTTCGCAATAAAAATTCTACCTCAATTTTTCTTCGGATACTAAATTCTACGCAAAGTAAATTACACATATTCATGCACGTATTCCTTATAATAAAATATTCCGACCCTCTCTTCCTAACCGAAAAACCGAAACCGGAAAACACAAGTCTCCGGACCAAAACCGGAAGCCGTATTTAATGGCNCAAAATTCTACGAAGTGAAACGAATCCAATCACAAAATAAACCTAAGTGAAACTTAACCTAAAACAAGAGAGAAAATGTGCTATTTGGGATGTATATACGTTTCTAAGATTTGACTATAGGAATGTGTTTTTCCTTAAATTCCAGCAAATTTCATTCACGCTCGTAGTCACTAATCGTCAAAAGTTTTCCTACGAATAATAGTTCATCTATACGAAAGAAAGATATTTAGATTTATACCTCATGGTCCGCCAGTGGCAAATGTCAGGGTTATATCAACGTCATACCATAATCTACTCTATTAGCTTCTCTGATGCTATGCGGAAAGAACGACCGAAGTAACTATATGTTTTAGTGATTCTTATTCTTCAACACGATCTTTTTCAATTGGGATGTTATTAAATAAAACCATTTTAGCTATTTCAAATGATCTATTGAAGCACAAAGTTTGCTGCTTTCACAGACGAAATATTGATGGACACGCTAAAAGTTTTGGAAGCAGAGATTAACACAAGACATTTCCCTAACATAGCACACTCAACTATAAGAACAGATCAAAATCTCACAATTATATTCCGAAATTAAATATTTTCAGGTAAATATTCGTAAACAATTTGAGAATACTAATAGGGGTTTTAAGGTTTTGCGCAATTCCTCAATCAACTGTAATCAAAACCCGAACCTACAAAACTTGTCAAACGGTAAAAAATTGAAGCACAAACATTTTTTCGCAAATTCCTAATTATTTTTGGAGCTGATACCACTGTGTTAGAGGTTTTTTCTTATTAAATGAAGCCCACTTAGCAGTGTGGCATGGCACACCTACATCCGCAGTAAAATTTTAATGTTCCAGTTGATGTTCAAGCATAGCATATTCGTGAAATGAGAAGATTTGTTGTACTTTTTCAACAAAATACTTTAATTTAATGACTAACATGACCAGGTTTCGACGAACTATCGTCATGATCATGATGATGATGACTATTTGTCGAAACCTTGTCGTGTTAGTCATTAAATGAAATTTTGTTTAAACGTACGTATGTACAACGCCTCTCTTCATTTTATATGACAGATTTCCGTAAGGTCTCGCCTACGACAGTGAATTTTATTACACGGCATATTCCTCGAATTTCTCATATTCTGCGAACTATATTGCAAACTATTCCAACATTCATAAGAATTTCGTACGTAAAATACTAAATAATTCTTCTATGACAGCGTTTATTAATATTGAATCTGATAAACGCGTTTCGTTGTGGCGCGATGCTTGGAATAATGCGCAATAAATGCGTTGTGGATTACAAAAGTATTGAAAGTACTGTTATAAAGCGCAACTTGAATTCCAGATGAATTTCCAAAATCAAGAGGTACTAAAAAGGATTTATAGTGTCAAGCAAAGTTTAATTCTTCCAAAATAATGATAAGATGTATGTCCTAAAAATGTCTTAAGGGAAAGAAAACAAATACTGAGTACAAATAAGAGCCCCTGGGATGCCAAAAGAAAAGAAGTTAACGGAAGAAATTGAGAAACATGAACTTAGGCAGGGAATGAACAAAAATGCTTGCGGATATAAAGCTTGGAGGTACACTCAGTATGAGTACATGCAAGAAAGTAATACTGGAGACGAAAAAAGATAAATAAGAACACAGCTTTGTGATATTTTGCATTTATGAAACTTTCGTTCCTTTACTATCTTTTTCTATGGCGAAGAGGCAATATAAAGGCAGTAGGCTACAAACTTTTTACGGGTGCATAAATTAAATTTCTTTAAGAAATATATTTTAATGAAATTCTGAAAACTTACTTGAAGAAGCAATATCTGAAAGGATTATCTCCTCAGGATCCTTAAACTGTGAGATTACTTTATTTAAAAGTTTTCTTAGCATGAAAACGCACATGATGTAATGTAGAACGATTTCAATACATTAAAAATTAAGGCAATGTTGCACTAATTCGTGGTATATAATAAAACCATTTGAAATTATTGTTGCATTTCAACCAATTTTATGAGCATAATAATAAAGAATAAAAATATACACCTTTTACCCATAGTACGAAATATTTTATTAATCATCGAAACCATGATCGCTCAATAAAATATTTCGTGGTACGGGTAAAATTTGCAATTATTAATTCTTTACGTTATGGAACCCTACCACCAAGTCATGCTGGAAATAATTGATAGAGTTTATTAATATAGAGGGATAACTTTCCGAGAGAGCTTTCAAAGGGGCACAGTATTAACGAAAGATGTTGTATGCATTTTAGGAAATAAATTTAGTTACATTCGTATCCTGAGGCTATTAAAAAATTATTATTGTCAATGACAAAAATGCTACAATCTCTGCAAGGAATTATGACGTAAATCTACGCCACTAAATGTATGTGAGAAAATTACTTATTTCTACATCGTGGGAGAAAAGATATCCAAGTATCTGATAGTAAGGAAAAACACAAAATATTAATCGGCAGTAAATTATCATGCAATATCAATAGAACGCACTGGTTTAAAGCTTTCTCAAGGAGTTGTGCATTTACCATATAAAATCTAACTTATAAATCACGATTTCCTAGTTGTCGTTATGAAGCCACATTTGCGTAGTATGTTACCTATCCAAATATTCTTACTAGGGAAAATAATCCTGATTTACTCCGTAGAAAATTGATTCTCTAACAATTAGTTCACGAGGCGAGTTATCAGAAATGAAATATAAATAGGGTAAATTAGAGAATGGGGAAAGGAGAACGCAAATTAATAAAACCATTTTTAAATTATTTAGTTAATGAAATCATTGGATAGGCAGCAGACATCGTCTATATATATTCGACATTCATCAGCTACAAAATTACAGCGTAAAGGCATACTTTCAATATAGGACTGTTTTGTCGCCAAAACGCTTTAAAATGTTGTACGGGTATAGTCAAAAAATCTGCTTAGCTCCATTTAGAGAAAACATATTATCGGAATTTTCAGTAAAGAAAGCATCTCTTCCTACACTGAAGTACTAGGAAGTGAGAGAAAAATCTGAGGGACAGATGTCAGTTACGGCGATTTCATTAACTGTTTTTCCCCGAGCAGCAAGCGATGATAATAGGCTAGAAATTTAGTGCTGTACGCAGTAATACAAAACAAGGCTAGATGAGGATGTAAACAAATGCAGATGTAGAAGAAAGTTTTCAAGAGCAGAAATAACCGTTCCATGACTTACATGCTAAAATATGGAATATGTTTACGATTATTTTTATATTTCTAATGTTGATCACCCACCTATTCCTTTACTTTCTCATAATCTATTACCAACTAACTAGTGCAACGTATAGCAGTAATGCTTGAGTTGAGTAAATATAGTTACGTGTTTACTCCGTAATTCGCCAGAGGCGTTGAGTCAAAGTGCATACACCACCATTACTTTCAAACTGAAAAATCTGTTGTTTTTTCTGCGGAATAAACAACTAGAAGTAGCTATTCGTCCTGGCAATTATTTCCCTGCAATATTCTTCTCACTTCTCGCGGATTTTACGAACGATGATAGTCCACAAATATGACATACGAGAAAGTTTGTGCACCTTTTCATAATGTTTCGCAAACAGAAATCAGATTCCTACTCTTGGAATGGCAAAATTACCAATTCCGGAAATGTAATAGAATGAAGTCAAAGTCCGGTAAGCGAAAATATATAAGGAAGGAAAAGAGAACTTAGAAATGACTGTAGAATCTGTTGACTACAACGAAAGGGGGAAAACTATGTCATTAAAACGGGGCAGATACGCTTATTAAATATAACGTTCGAATATAAGGTGATATGTTAAAGAAGTGCGAGAGGACCCAGAACCCGTTGGTGATATTTTGATAGACTTCTTAAAGCTTAAATCTGGATTGCAAGAATATTGCAAATTCAACCAATTTTTTGATGAGGTATTTTCTGATAAAGTAACCAATATGCATAGGCCCTATATCAAGATAAGGTTTGCAATCAAAGTAAAGTCAAGTCTCGAATGTCAAAGTCCCGATCAACCGAGGTTCGGTATTATCAAAAATACATAATTGAGTGTTTTGTCTTACGCATGTAAAGCATTCGTAAGGTATTTGAGTGCTTTGTCTTACATATATTGTCTTACATATATTGTCTTACATATATTGTCTTACGTATATTGTCTTACATATATTTTCTTACATATATTGTCTTACATATATTGTCTTACATATATTGTCTTACATATGTCAGTTCAGCATAGACAAGCAAACGTCGGCAAATTAATCTGGAGATAATCGGAAAAAAGAAGGGAGATCTGCGTATAGGTATATATGATGAAGGAAAAGAGAAGTATTTTTATATAAAAGATTTTTTACATCAAAGTGATTCTGTGTATGTAAATAATCGTCGTACTACGGAAAGGCATGAAAATAGCGAGTTTATTTCATAATTTACGTACGCAAGACGACTATCCGAGTTTTCGATTATCCGAGGTGGCCCTAATCTACTTCAATCGAAACTTTGCTGTAATTCGTGATTTCCACATATTATTTTTATTTCACAACCGACTTCAGCCTATATAGCGGTCTATATGCCTCAAAACAAACCTAAAATAAAAAATATTGGAAAATACGAATAACGAGGAATTGTTGAATAAAACAAAGTTTTGAACAACAAAGAAAATTACGTTTACAATATTATTTCTATAATTAGTTTCGGCTATTAATAATGGATATTAAATTATTGTGGATTGGCTATATTTGGATTAGTAAACGTAATTTTCTTTGTTGCTCAAAACCTTGTTTAATTCAACAATTCCTCGTGATGTTATCAAGATTCCACAAAGTGACAGCCTACTCCGTGAATTGTAATTACAAATTACTTTGATTCAAAGCATCATATGGATAATTTTTATTTTAACAGATTCTTTCTGCAAGGATACATATAGCTAAGCAATACGATCAGACAATATCTAGTTTCCGAAGACTGAGTTCATAACAACCCGCAGTACTGAATATGCTGAGTAAATTAATACAGCGAGAAGAGAGAGCTGAGTTCTTCGGGAGATAGAAATGTACGCACACTTTAGAAGGAGACGATGTTGTCGGAAGAATAAAAAGAGAATGTCGCCAACATAGAGAGAAGAAAGGGGGACGCAAGTGGAGGTAATTGAGTAGGGAAGAATGAGTTTACGCGCACACTTTGCGGAAGAGGAAGGTTATAAGGGAAAAAAACGCGGGGCTCGTCAGTCGATTCGATACAAATCGAATAACTCTCGAGGAACGTCTACAGGCGTCCTGGAAATTCTTTACCGCGGATGCTCCCGCAGATCTCTCCCTCAGGCTATACCCTCGGCACTCCCATTTCATACCCACAGATCGATATTTGCGGTCTTGGCGAACCTAAAGGGTGTAGAGGGCGAAAAATAGGTATTTTTAGATAAGGGGGCGAAAGGGAAGGGAATGAGAGAGGATGTGGTGTGGAGGACCTATTCTTGGAAGAACTTTAAGGTAATTTACCCTTTGGAGGAATTCTTGCAGTTTGAGGGTGTGTAAGGAAAAACATGCCGGTGAGAAAGATGGCCTAGCACAGTAGTGGGAAACTTTTTTCATCGAAAGGCTGGTGCACGTATGTACAGTCAGAGGGCACAACAAACCATTAGGCTGCTTATGAAACCTTCAGGCCACATTTTGGTAGTGCTTTACCAATAATCTCTTAGTCGGACCGAAATGGTACGAAGGAATTTATAAATTAATGTCAGTCGGATGTTTTTATTTGGTGAAAAAATTGATTTCATATTCCCTTAATGTAATAAACAAGGTTGAGGAACAAAATTATTAAGATACGTGCTTTATACCAGAAGTAAAGGAGAAATATATCATTATCTACTTAAATGTTTGTTCACATAGACCGTAAGCATTGATATTTCCAGAATATGTTAATAAACAACCCAGTATCAGGTGATAAGGCAATCACAGTCGCCGTGGGATTTTCTGGTCAGAAAAGAGATTTGCGTGAGTTAGAGCGCAGTGCCCTATCCTTAGTCTTGTGACAACCTCCTCCCTCCGGCTGCTCCTTACTGAGGAGGTTCAAGAGGGTGTTGTACTTTTGATACGGCGTAGTTTATTGTTCTGGAGATTGCTCCAGGCTAACGACCATTGTTTGAGGACCATTTTTCGGAGAGAGGTTCGTAGGTCGTCACAAGTGACCTGCACAGAGCCCGGTATCGGGATTTCTAGTGCTTTCTTGGCGGCTAAGACCACCCTCTCGTTCCCCGCGATTCCCACGTGCCCAGAAACCCAAATAAATTCAACGCAATGAACTACTAATTTTTTGAAAAGGAGTGAAACATTATAAGGGACTTTTGATTCACATTTCGGTTAATTCCATTCAATTTTTTTATGTATCGATATACCATAGGCTTAAGGACTAATTTGTTCATTATTCAGGTTCAAGTCCCGCCCTAGTAAGAATTTCTCATGTCCTTTTATCCTTCTGATGTTTTCTGAGTGCGTGTCACATCGTGATAAGATAAAATAAATTCTTTCCTTGCAAAAAACCTTTCAGAGCCTGAACTCTATCTGTACTTACGGGAAAATTAAACGCATCTCTCAGATAAAATGCATTGAAAACATACGTATCAAAGGTAGATTTCGCACATATATCACGCTCGTAGTATGTTGTACGCATATAAATTTTACTTCGGCAATTATATTTTGTGCGCTTTTAAATAATTTCCTTTGTGTTTTTACATGACTTACAGCGAAGCTCAACTAATAACAGTACTTTTTACTTAAANGTACACTGCAAATTAAATAAATAATAAATACTATATTGTGCAAGTGTTTTTATTTAAGATGCTTAGAGCAGCATTCCACGAAGTCAAGATTGGACAAATTAATTTTATTTTAGAATTTCTTTCATTCAAATGTAAGAATAAAACTAATGATATAAAATAAATAACCAACAAATTGATTTAGCTACTAATATTTAACTGTTTTTTGTGAACTGTAAGTCTTCGTTAGATATGTTTATTAAATATAATTATCGTTCCCGTTGATAAGAAGAAAAAACAGTAAATAATAGGATCGTAGTTATTAACTGATCCCGGTTTAGGTTCAACGATTTTCATTTTTCGGTTCGGCTCGGTTTTCAATCCGGTAAGTGTATGGTTATTTTCGGTTCCGGTTCTAACCCCTACTCAAAGATGATTATTAAAGCAAAACTTGCGCTACTTTTACCGATTAAAGTTCGCTTTCGCCCCCACGGCACTTGCGACTTTCCAGCCCAGAAAGCTCACTCCTTATTTTTGAAAATTTCTGTTTTTTTTTCATAAATTTCTTGCAACCTTATTTTTTTGTCTAGGATTTTGAAAACTTTGATGAAAGTGAACAACACATTATCGTTGACGTGTAAAAAATTATTCACGGCAAACCATTATTTACTTTTAGTAAAATAATTTCTATTGATGTAAACGAGTTTTAACATAAATTAATTGAAGCGAAAGGTGCATTAAAGGATAGGAATTTACGTGGGATATTTGTGTATAAAAGAGGCAAATTGCGTGCTAACTGGATAGGAACAGCATGAATAGCATGTGTGGATATATTAAAATATTAATATATGTGTGTATGAATGTACTTTAATTTCATCCTGCAGTTAAAATTGAAGGAGAATTTGGTTTAGACACACATGAAGAAAGTTTGCTGTAATCCGACTACCTCATATTTTTTCCTATGTAAGTATCAAGTGAATATTTCTAGCTTCATTAAAAAGTAGAAACTAAATACGATTCATATTTCCTCGTAATGCAACGGAATCTGATAAGAGCTCCATTCTTCGACTTATTAAGGCTACTTATAAGAGAAAATGAACATTGATTTACTTTAGATTCTCTTATTACATTACCACGTGGTTATTTCTAGTTCAATTGGAGTTTGAGACCTAAACCTCTTAAAAATTCCTTTATAACTCATCTACGTTGCACGAGAACTTAGTAATTTACTCAAAAATTATTAACCTATACGCAAGAAGAAATGTGCAGCTAATAATTTGGATTCTCTTACGGAATAATCACAAGAGTATTTCGAATCGAATCCTAATTAAGAGATTCCATGTCATTCAAGCTCCTTCTTAACGTATCTGCGCATGATGAAAATTTTATAACAAACTCAAACTTTGATAGAACTATTCATGAGTATAAACGCATATCTAATTACCTTAGATTTATTTTTTATTTACTAATTTATGCTGTAGTTATAGTTTTATAGAATTAAGTAATTTGTACAAACAAATATCTCTTATACGCTATTATTATTCTAGGTAAGTAAGTTACTTTCCTCGTAAAGGAGTATATTAGGGCATTCTAGGAAGTACAATTAAGGATAAAAAACTCATTATCAATGAAGTTCCTCATATAATTAAATTTTAACGAACAAAAACCTACAAATATCGAAATTCTAGGTCTTGATCCATAAAAAATGTAAATTTACTAAACACAGAATCACGAGATAAACCTCAGAAATTTCCGTCGCCACTAGAAAGGTAATTCATCGATATAAATACAGTTTCATACTCATTTAAAAGCGTTCTAAATTGCCCACATTCTGCGGTTCGATACTTTTAAGTGTAAAAAAAGGCAGAGAGATGTTTTGGCGCATGAAACCCCATGAATAAAATTCCCACTCGTCGTATCATGCAACGTGTTTGGTCTCCTATTCCGTCCCATTGTATCTCGTTTGTAATCCTACAACCACTCCTAATTTGACACGGGCGTAGTCTGAATTGTTACACAGTCGAGTAATTGCCGAATTTTTCGCATTTATCCCTGTTCCATTTCCTCTCCAGCGGTTTGGTTGAAAAAGGGATGAATGCGTGAATGGAATTCTTCTCGTAATGATAAAATGTGCAAGCCATATCTCCTACCTCAACCTGATTCTTGGACCGTGCGCTAATTAAAACAGCTTTATATACGCCCCAATTGTTTCGCCAATAAATATGTTGGGACGCTATCTCCACTGCGCTTATCGGAACATAAATACATCCTAACCTCATTTACCGAACGGAGACTAATGGATTGATACTCTATTTCTCGCAATTTCCGCTCGTTTCCTGCAAAACACTTTATACAAATTGCCATAGTTTCAACGACGATTTTCAGATACGACGGTTGTATTCTTTCGTGATTCCTTTCTCAAGGAAAAATGCTCTTTTACTCAACTAATTTTAAGATTTCCTCAGACATGATCACAGTTTTTTCAGTTATTGCTGAAAATTTTTTTCCATCATATACTGATGATAAATGGATGATGAATTTCATATTCCATCAACTGCGGTCATTTTAGTTATCTAATTCTAGAGTACTTGAGCATAAAATACGAAAGGTCTGAAGAAGAAGAGCAGAGCCAGGATCTTTCAATTGGGGGTAGGGTTTCACAGCCATGGACTAAAAACTGCATTGCCAACAATCCAGGGAATACTTTCGCCCAGAATCCAACGAAAAAAGAAACTGATTTACGTTACTGTGTGTTCCTGCGAATCTCCAGTATCGTTTGTATCGAATAAATGAGAGGCCAACCTCTTGCATGCATTTGTATATCGTTGGCTCTGTTTTCATGGGGGTTAAAATCCCCAAAACCACCTCTTTGGCTACACCCCTGCAGAGAAGGTTTTCTTTCGACATCGGATTTCGCTATAAACTATAATTGTGGATACAAAAAATAATTAACAAAGGCTTTACTCGAGAGAGCTGTGAATAATTGGGGAATTACTTTATTAATTTTATAGAAATTTTACAGAAAAGATGACCTTGAGAGAACCGGCCATTAACATAACTTTTCCCCACTTAAACGGAGAACAGACATTTGCAAATATTCATTTCTGAAGCGGGGGATAACAGAATGGAACTATTTATCTACAGAATTTTTCAAACCCTTTCCTCTTTCCTGTAATGTCTTTATAAATGGAATCAAATATTCATGTAAACATTCGTAACGTCATACAGTACACTGCAAATTAAATAAATAATAAATACTATATTGTGCAAGTGTTTTTATTTAAGATGCTTAGAGCAGCATTCCACGAAGTCAAGATTGGACAAATTAATTTTATTTTAGAATTTCTTTCATTCAAATGTAAGAATAAAACTAATGATATAAAATAAATAACCAACAAATTGATTTAGCTACTAATATTTAACTGTTTTTTGTGAACTGTAAGTCTTCGTTAGATATGTTTATTAAATATAATTATCGTTCCCGTTGATAAGAAGAAAAAACAGTAAATAATAGGATCGTAGTTATTAACTGATCCCGGTTTAGGTTCAACGATTTTCATTTTTCGGTTCGGCTCGGTTTTCAATCCGGTAAGTGTATGGTTATTTTCGGTTCCGGTTCTAACCCCTACTCAAAGATGATTATTAAAGCAAAACTTGCGCTACTTTTACCGATTAAAGTTCGCTTTCGCCCCCACGGCACTTGCGACTTTCCAGCCCAGAAAGCTCACTCCTTATTTTTGAAAATTTCTGTTTTTTTTTCATAAATTTCTTGCAACCTTATTTTTTTGTCTAGGATTTTGAAAACTTTGATGAAAGTGAACAACACATTATCGTTGACGTGTAAAAAATTATTCACGGCAAACCATTATTTACTTTTAGTAAAATAATTTCTATTGATGTAAACGAGTTTTAACATAAATTAATTGAAGCGAAAGGTGCATTAAAGGATAGGAATTTACGTGGGATATTTGTGTATAAAAGAGGCAAATTGCGTGCTAACTGGATAGGAACAGCATGAATAGCATGTGTGGATATATTAAAATATTAATATATGTGTGTATGAATGTACTTTAATTTCATCCTGCAGTTAAAATTGAAGGAGAATTTGGTTTAGACACACATGAAGAAAGTTTGCTGTAATCCGACTACCTCATATTTTTTCCTATGTAAGTATCAAGTGAATATTTCTAGCTTCATTAAAAAGTAGAAACTAAATACGATTCATATTTCCTCGTAATGCAACGGAATCTGATAAGAGCTCCATTCTTCGACTTATTAAGGCTACTTATAAGAGAAAATGAACATTGATTTACTTTAGATTCTCTTATTACATTACCACGTGGTTATTTCTAGTTCAATTGGAGTTTGAGACCTAAACCTCTTAAAAATTCCTTTATAACTCATCTACGTTGCACGAGAACTTAGTAATTTACTCAAAAATTATTAACCTATACGCAAGAAGAAATGTGCAGCTAATAATTTGGATTCTCTTACGGAATAATCACAAGAGTATTTCGAATCGAATCCTAATTAAGAGATTCCATGTCATTCAAGCTCCTTCTTAACGTATCTGCGCATGATGAAAATTTTATAACAAACTCAAACTTTGATAGAACTATTCATGAGTATAAACGCATATCTAATTACCTTAGATTTATTTTTTATTTACTAATTTATGCTGTAGTTATAAAAAATCTGAGAGCAGCGTTATGATAAACATTACAATTGATAAAATTAATTACTTTAAAATAATGATCAGTAGTACATAAACGACGTTTCATAGGTTAGACTAACTAAAGAATAGATAATTAAACGGTAAACATAATGAATTAATAAATTCGATAATAAATAATTATGTAAAGCATTACCCTCATCATTTTCATTTATATAATTTTATATTTAAATTTATCATAAAATATATATTGTATAAAATGTGTTTCGTGCTATTTTAAATACATTTTAACTTATTTCAGTTGATTCTAGTATAAGATTCCAAAGACTACAATAACCTCAATCATCCAGTCCTCCTCAATCCAGCTGACCGCAAGAAATAAATTATTCTCTCGGAGAAATGTTGGTATTTTCCGTTTTCAATGACAAAACGGGAGGCAATTATAGTCTTTCCTCGCTGGAACTTCTCCAGAAATTCTTTTATTCTAGAGTCCACTGGTATAAATGTTACTTCTCTGACCTGGAAACCGCGACTACGAAATTCTTAGAAGTGCTGAAATCCCAAGTTCTACTGCAGCAGCGTTTTTATTCTCGCGTGGACATGTGCGACCATAAACATGCTTCATTAGATCACTCAAACCTCTTCCCGTCAATTTAGCCTACCATTGAAACATAATACCACTCCACTTGCATCTGAATCAAAAATAATGAAGCGTTATTCCTTAATCTACGTGATTTGTTCACGCGGAATCGACTCACTCAATTAAAATCCATAATTTGACTGTGAATAGGATTCTCTTGATCTGCAAATGCAGTTCACCATAAAATTTGCATTTCCATTACTATGAACGTACATTTTTGTATAAATAAGACTCAGATATTCTCATATTATCATATCGTATTATACCTTGATAAATCTTAACTGGTAATAATAATGACATGTTAAAATGCTATTTCAAGGTAGTTTTGAGTTCGGCTATAAATTTTAACTATTCAGCTCGTTCTTTTTAATAAACTCAACTGATCGGCGAGTAACTTTGTGGTATTCCATGACAAATTTGGACGAAATAAAAAGAAACGCTTTTCAAAGATGAAGATAATTATTATAACACCAACTATTAGCACAGTAGCTCTTTCAAAAGGAAAAATACACTATGTTTCGATGGATTGAGGACTTGAGGAAGACGTTCAATCGTCGAAACATGCAATGTATTTTTCCTTTTGAAAGAGCTACTGTGATTTAGCAAATAGTTGGTGTTTTAATAATTAGCTTCAACTTTGAAAAGCGTTCCTTTTTATTTCGTCCAAATTCGTTCTTTTTAAGTTATTTTATGTTGTGTATTTTTAATTTTATGTGCTGATAACGATATTTGTATATGTTAGGACACCGTTGAATTGTTCGAGTAAATTGTTAAATGAACATGTTGTTTGTAGTGTTTTTAGATTATTTTGTATGTATTTTATATTATTATATTGTATATATGTATTATATTTGTATTATGTATTTTATTATATTGTATATATTTGAATATATATGCTATTGAACCCCTAAGCGGTTTATGAGGGAAAGGGTTAAATTGCTAATTAGCGTAGTTTTCAAACAAAATGCAGTTAATGGAGGAGGTGGTTAAATACAAACAGTTTGTAGTTGAATATGTAGAACTTTCTTCCATTGTCTCTGTTAGCTCTATATTGTGGTGTAAGTTAGTGTCGTCACCAGACTTTGCATCGTAATAACGGTGCGATTGTATAATAAATGAATATATATTATAAAAGCGTTCTTTTAACCGTAATTTGATGAATGATTTGGTCTTCTGGTACACGGCTGAGAAACATGTATCTTTAAATTATTTCCATTCCTGTCTGGGGTACATAAATGACTGAGATAATAATAATTCTAGTTTATGAATGATGCTGAGTCATGGAATTTCTTTCAGGACATGTGAAATGCTGTAAAAAAATAATCAGAATTCTAAACTTTTGCTGCACTCGAATATAGCTCATAGCATTCTGGCTCAGTGAAGAAAGCAAAGAAAAGCAACCTCACTCCTAATATAATCAAATCGGCTTCTTTCCCACTCCAATGGTAATTTAGCTAATAGAGGAGTGATTAAAACCGGCCTCCTTAGGAAATACTGTACAGATATTCCTCAAGTTGTGTCCACGTATGATAAAACTTTTTTTTAATTTATCTATGAAACTTTCATATATTTGGGAGACAGTCTCCCAAAACGGCTTGAGAACATCTTCCATCTCGATAGCTTAGTTGGATAAAGCAACTGTACGGAAAGATGAAGAGTCCAGGTTCGTATCCTGCTCCTCTCAGACATTTCTCATATCCGTTTTTCCTAGGTGCACGCCTTAACGCGCAAGTTTACCTTTACCCTTTTCCTTGAAACTTTATCTTATTGGGAGGTTCAGATCATATCTCTTTACAATATAACTAAAGCCTGTTAATTGTAATTACGAATAAAACTATATCAATTAATAATAAACTGTTGATATAATCAGTCTATAATCCTCAAAATAGAAATTTAAAGGGACACGATCACTGCAGCTTGGATACATTCGCAAACCGACCCTGAAAGCTGTCTGTGGCGTGGCAGGGGGTGTATAATCTCCGATATCTCTGTTTATTTCTAGCTGCTATTAGTTTATCTAATGCTCTGCAGAGAAAACGACCAAAAGTTTTTCATATTACCATAGCAATTATTATCTTGCAAGCTTTTTTGTTTTCTCTTGTATCTCTAGATGTTGTTAATTGGAGCAACAAAATTAACTATCTTTCATACATCTGTAGCGATAAATTTTTGGAATAGTTTCCAAACGTAACCATCTACCAAATTCCAGGCTTCCAAAACCCAGAGACTTCTAAATGTTACATATAACTATGTAAATAATTAAATTGATAAAATTCTTACGGATTTTGTGCAAAAAGTTGATCTCGTTCTGTTCCGTTTCCACTAATAAGTGGAAAATCTTCAGTTTTCAATACTTTCAATATAATAATAATAATAAATCAACTTTATTTCAGGGCGAGATTGAGACTAGTAAGTCTCTTCTTACATCTAACCCTAATATATCTTCTTACATCTAACCCTATCAATATAGTCAAGCTACATAAGAGGAATCGACTTCAGCAGGACTTGCACAAGTAAAGACGATGGATACAAATTTAACATATATTCAGCAGCATTTCCACCTTTGATTTGCTTCGTTGTCCCTTCGGCGTGAGCCTCTTTAACGTCATTCGACCTGACGGAATTAAACCATCCCCTGCCCACGCACCACCACAGCCACGCACATCCCCTTTTGCCTTAATTCCCCCTCTGATCATTAAAGCCTCCGCAGTATTTCACGTGGCCCATCGCTCAAAATTCCCATAGAGTCAAAAATTCACGAATTCTCTTTCTTTGCCTGGCATCATTCTTCTTATTCCTCCTTCTCCAGTAAGTAAACGATGAGTGCGGTGAAGGACAAACAGAGATGGAGAAATGAAGAAGAGATACAGAGAATATAATAGGTGGAAACGGTATTAGATGCGAAAAGTATAAAGAAAAGAAGCGAAGTATGTGCGTATTAAGAGGGTTATATAAGTAAATGATGAGTAATTAATTCATGGGTATGACCCGCTCACAGAACCGTGACTTAAGTCAAACCCCTTAACACATTAGTGGCGGAACGTTAGATTTCGTAACTCAGTATAATCGTAAATATTTAGGATTACTTTTCAGTAGTAACTCATCGTTTAAAAGACACATCCAAGACGTAGTGGAGTCAGCCGGCAGGACTTTGAGGATATGTAACTGCGTTCTCAGGGGTAGTCAATCGAGTGTCAAAGAAGTGGCTTATTTCTCGCTCGTTTGAAGTTTGATTTCTCGTCATTTGAAGCGTTCAACTGCATTATGATAATTTTATGCATTGATTCAGATTGAGTTGATAGAGCCACTTTACAATGAACTTTAAAGTGAACAGTGAAATGTGATATGAGCCTATATTTGATTCAGTATCAATATCGTGGAAACTGCTTCGACGGCTGGGATAATCTGACACATATGGAGTTCCAGTGAGATTCAAACCCGGAAAACTTTTACCGAAGGTGAATGCGAAACACTTTTGTCTATCCGGGTACCCTATATTTGATACAATTCGTGAAATAGAAGAGAATCTTTACGCTGCATCATATTGTGCAAAACATTTCTTGCAATTTTATATAGAACAAACAGTTGCGCACGTAATTTAGGTTTTTAAGTGTTACTTTGAAGGAAACCATTCCAGGAGAAAACTTTAACCCACCAATAACAACTACAAAATTGACTAAAACCTTCATTTCCGCCTAGTTTTGTTCTATATTATTTATGTAGATGCAGTAATTTTACCGGTTCAGGAGCGTAGCCAGAAGCTCCTTAAGGAGAGGTACTAAATATTTTTACAAATTGGAAATTTCTCGCCACCCAATCCCTTTTATCCTTGAAGTCGGATCTAAAAAGGGGGGCCGAACCTCACGGATCCCCTTACCTATCCCACCGTACTGGTTCCTTGTGATCGGTCTCTGAATTCCCTAACTATCGGTAGAGTATATTAAGTAGGCATGAACTATAAAGGACTATTTAATCTGTATTTACTCTATTAAAGGAATGTTTTCATTGGCTGGAACATAAGGAAGGGATTAAAGGAAGTGAAATTGCTATAATTAATTTTGGGGAGAATATTAGTGGCACTTGAGGTTAAGAAAGACCTAGACGATTCTGCTTGATTATGTTGAATAAGTTGATAAAAAAAAAGAGGAGTACTAATTTTAAAGGCTGAAAGGTATCGCATAAATTGCAGATGAAATGATGAATGGATGTGTTTGAAGTGAAAGATGAATGCAAGGGTAAGAGAAACTACAGAAATATCGCCAATAAACGAGGTTATGGTGTGCGTACCCTGAAATGGAGCCCCATGATGAATATGCATGTACGGGTATGTTTATGTGAGAGAAATATTATGACGCTTTCATGAAACTACTTATTTTCCCAGTTCTTTGTTCTACTTAAAAACTTGAACGAGGTGTTTCTCAGAAAAATCAAAGTAACTAATATCTTCGTAAGTGGAACCAAATGATGAAATACTATCATTTGTGCACTATACATATATTGTTAATCTAAATAGAATTGAAATTGGAGTGGCCATTGGAGGGTGATTACTCGAATGACTGACGGTATGTAATTCTCTAGGAAAGATGCTTATTAAAGTAATCTAAAATTAATGGCTTAAAATCGTAGTATTGTATATTTGAACTAGATAAATATGTGCAACTTTGTGTTGTCCTATGTGTAACTATGTGTAACTTTGTGTAGCCCAAAATTCAAAGTGAGTATTTTTAACGCTTTAACGGTACGAAATGAAGTAACTATCTGGTGTGCTAATGAACAAACTTGTCAGATGATGTAGGTATTGATTTATTCATTGCTGGTGTAATTTTAAGAATTTAACGAAGCTTACTAGGTTCTAGTTCACTCCCAATTTTTAAAAGCAACCCCTTTGGAAGAACTATATGTGCGAAATCATAGAAGTTTCCTCTAACAGTGTTTTCCAGCAAGAAATTTGCTATCCTCTAAAAGGACTACAGAGCTTATGATCCCAGTAGGACACGTTCGCTCATCGTATGATTTTGGGCTGTACATGATATGATTTTTTCTTCATTCATCGGCTATATTACTATGAAAAGTAACTATTGAGAACAAACTACCTTTTTATACTCGATTTAAAAAAAAAGCCTAGTACGCATTTAGGTTATGAATAAAAAATGAGAGAATGAGTGTAATAAGCAAAGGAAATGTCCTATTCCTCGATAGCAAGGGTCGATTAGAATTCAAAGGGCCACGCGTTAAAGGCCCGTGCGATAAATAATAATTTTATCCACAATTTTTAACAAATCCTATCTGTAGTAGATAAAAAAATTGAAAGAGAAAAAGTCGCAGCCGGGAATCAAACCCGGGTCTCCCACTTTCCGGGCGGGTGCTCTGTCCTTTAAGCTACAGGAACATGATAACACAGGAAATCGAACCCGTGTTTCCCACTTTGCAATGAGTGAAATCGAAGGAGAAAATAAATTGAAGGAAAGATAGCTCCGTCGTGGTAGCTATATATACAGTCCCTGGGGGTAATGGAACAAAAGAGAGGTTGGAGAGAAGATAGAAACATTACTAATGACAGAAGATGAGAAGCAGCGGAAAATTGGTGGATATTTGTAAGTTCAAAATTATTTTTCTTTTATTGCAAAACATCTAGGTATTCGAGAATATCAAGTCTGGAGCCTTTATGATGCATATGTAATATCTGTGTGGAGAGGACTTAAAAGTGTTTATTCTCTAAGAGGTGTTTTGCAAAGTGGAAATTTTCTTGTTATAACTTCTTAAAAATTGTTTATGTTCCTTGATTCTGGTATGAATCAAGTAAAATTCTTTACATTTACATGTATAAAGTTATTCAACAAAACGTGGCATATTATAATGATAGGTACGTATAATTTCACAAATCCTGGTGGGGGAGATTTGGTGGAACTCCATCTTCATAGAAAACATGCAATGATTATACTTGTACTTTGACTGTTGTGGAGAAGTACAAATATAAGCATTGTATGTTATTTTCAGAAATATTGTTTCACTAATAAGTTACACTTGAAATTCTTTCTACATTCGCCATTCAAAAGAGTTGCTAATTTATACAAAAGGTTTTTCTACTGTTTAAAAAGAAAATAATTTATCGTCAAAATGGGGAATTGAAGGATCGAACTTCTTGATTAACCAATACAGACACAGGGGGTCTTCAAAGCCTTCCATTTTATTTAACTCTAAATGTTCGTTTTCAAGCTATATAAATATGAATTTCCAATATGTCTCCTCGAACTATATTCATCTCCTCTCTCCACTATCTATGAAAACTAGAAGTAATCCCTGAAATCTATAACTTCCTGCTAATAAAACGACCTTCCATAAATCTTTCGCAGTCTACTCCACAATTAATTGAAATTTCTTGCCATACCAGCTAAAAACATAATTCTATTTTCATTGCACAAATTATGTGTGTTTAATAGTGATACAGCGTTTACTTTCACTTTTTGTACTCTGTGGGGATTTCGTTGAGTGTTATGTTTGCATCATGTTTTCTGAAGTTTGTTTTTTGATTCAGCCACAAAATATATTTTCCCTTCTTTTTCTGTAGGGGTTATTGTACAGAGAGCCATGGAGTTAACACTTCATTGCCTGAAATCCAGGGGTAGGAATACTTCCGCCCAAAGTATGATGAAAACAGTATGATGAAAGCAGGTTAAAAATAAATTTATTCTAAGATGTTTACCCTACGAATCTCCTGTGGTGTTTGTATGGCATAGTTACGAGATACCTCATCTTCTCACATGCTTTCGTTCATTGTTGGCTATGTTCTTTTGGTGGGGGGGGGGGTTGAACCCCTAAAAACACCCCTTGGCTATGTATCTGCTCGGAGTATTAATACATTTTATCTATTTATCTATCCAAAAGTTCCATTTTAATTAACATGAATCTTGTTCCTCAGAAACATGGCAATTTCAAACCAGCAGCGAATATAAAACAATTAAAAACTAATGACTGTAAACAAATAGAGTTACTAGGTGAAAATGTAATTCGTAGAGAATGAGATTGAAAGCAGAAAGGCTATCTGTGATGTAGAGGAACAAAATGAGAGAGTATGAGAACGGCGCGTGGGTTTCGGGCGAGGGAGGCGTGAAAAAAATGGAGGATGGAAGGTTTTAAAAAAGGAAAATTGATCGATTGATTGGGGAACAGACCGAAGCGAGGTTAACATTCACCGGTGGAGGCTTCTCAATCTATCAGGGAGGGCGAGGGGAGCAATAGGAGGAGACCTTCAATGACTTTACGATGGACTGTGTCAAATTGTTATCGATTTGAGCTCGAAAATGAACCAACGGAGTGTGTCGGGAGTTCGCTTTAATCAGAAATGGTTTCTTTATCCCTCGTGCGTCATGTTCGGATTTGCTGCATGAAGGGAGAAAATTTGTGAATCGCATTGCCGCGTTACGGAACGAGAGTTCTGATCGGATTTACTCCGGCGTGTGTAACAATAGCATCGAATACTTTATTAGGAACTACCATATTGGTCCTAAGCTATCATCGTTATGACTGACATATCTCTTGTGTGTAGGGGTTCCAAAAGTCCCGGTTCTGTATGTGACGTGATTTTTCCGACGTGGACGTCCCTCTCTCACTCTCCTTACGGTGAAGTACATACATTGTCACAGAGTGCCAGAAATTCTCTCGTGGTCGTATGGAACACTTCAGAACATGGACACTGAAGGAAATCCTTGGGAACGATTTTAAGATGGCGGACAATGTCATATCTTTTATGAAAGCTGCAAGACTATTTTCAAAAATCTAATAGAAAACTTTTGCATAGTTCTACACCGTTCTGCTTTGTACCAAGATTTCTCGATTCGTTTTATATTTTTACACCTAAATATTTTTAAATTACTTATTTATTTATTTGCCTATCTTTTAGCAACGTTTCACTCTATTATTCGCGTATAGCGGAGAAAGAGGCTTTTTCCTCAAGAGGAAAGTAAAGAAATTGATGTGATATAAATTTGATTGCTGACAAGGTGCAAAATGATTTTTTTTTTAATGCCCCGCTAAAAGTCTATCATACCTTTCAAATACTAATGCAGCGCCTGACGGACGGACGGAAATGACAGCGATTGTCTCAAATTCAAAAGCAAAACTTTCACGAATCACAGATAATTATACATCTAACAATGCTATAACTGCCGTAACAATATCATGGACAAGGCAAGGTCAAACCACAGGTAAATTTGTAAATTTGATGAATTTAGTTCTATTCACGACGCTTCTACAGAAGAATTGGCTTTAATGTTCTCAAGCCTAATCTGTATGTACTTTAACGGAAACCTTTCTGATATAATTTAATTTTATGAATCACAAAAGAAATTATAATTCCCATATATCATAAATTCAATTTTGTGTCGTATGTCCCGCCTTGTCCCGCCTTCAATACTTATAAAATCCATAACACCATGGGATCTATAGAAATGTCTCGATTTGAAATTTAAAAAATCTGGCAACCATAATGGTATATCATGAGCATATTCAAAGAATATGTAATGTTGTAATCAACTAAATCTGCCGTTCATCTTAATATAGTAATGAAAATGATTTAATTTTTTTCCGTAATGCTCCTTAGCAGAAAAGCAAGGGCAAACTAACTCACTCCTAATCACCTAGTCACCTCATTCCCTCTCCTAAGCAGTTAATAGCGATTGGGGGAGGAGTTAAGGATCCAACCAGCATTCGGACTAAAGATTTACAAACAGAAATTATCCAATAATACCTTCGAGTCTGGTGAAAACCGTACGATAGTTACTTAGAGCCGTAAACTTAGAAACGTCAGTATTCAAAGTTTCGGTGTTATAATTAATTTAGTTCTTACGATGATTCGCGAATAGCAATACGATAACACCAAACTTTTAAGAAATAAATTAAACTAAACCTAATTAATGAAAAACTTCACCAATAGCGTTGCTTACTAAGACCACTAGTTGCTAACTTCGTCGCTAAATAGAGCAGATTTTCCATTATTCTGACGAATTTCTTTCTCTTACAATGAAAGTCTCTATCGTGGATGATCTGTTATATAAACCATCATCTATTTAGGCATATTGTAATATGCTTAACTTACAAATCAAGTATGATAGCACTGAGCTAAAAGACTTACGATGCACATGATGTACGTAATTCATATTAACTAACAACCTACATTACGGTTAAGAAAACCTTAATGCCAAAATATGTTACTAACACGTTCACTGCGGATCACTCCGCCGTTGGAGTGATAAGTGCGTAGGAAATGGAGGTATCCGCAGTGGACGTGTTAACGAATTTCAGTAATATATATTTCTGAGTTCAGCGAATATTTAGTTTTCCAAGAAGAAAAGGACATGAAAAAAGTTCGACAGACACGAACACGGATCTTTCACCTTCCGTGTGACTGCTATAGCCAATTGAGCTATCTTTCCAGAATAATTGGACATGCCGTTCGGGAGATTTCGTGGCAAATATTCCTAGATCCTTAATCTTTCAAATTACTTTTCACCCTATACTCGTACCTTGCAACTTTTTAGTTGCCTTGTTGGGAATACTTTATAATAATAATAATCTCTTCCATGGAAACAGGAAGACCCCAAGAAAATCCATTGTAATAATAATTATCACTACTGACGAACACACAGTCATTTCCTAACCAGATTCCGTTACCTGGTATTCAAGCCCTGGACATTGAGTAGAGCGCAAGTACGCGCAACCGCGACCGGAAACAATTGGGCATCTATGTTCACCGCAGTTTACTTCCCTCAAGAAAGTGATCGATTGACGAAAAATAAATTATAATGTAGAAGACATAAAATGATATAATGCTAGTCATCCTGTAAGTTGAAAAGGAGCTACGAAAGTGGAGAAAACGAAACCAAAACCAACATTACAATATCGCAATCGCCTTTTAAAATACGGTTACTTTGATCAATTATGAATACACTGCAGTTTCACAATGCATTGCATCGGTAATACATCGGTTGAGAATCTGTTGCATTGTTTCATGGACATGAGAAAATTAAAAATATGAAAACTAAACTATGTTAGAATAGATACCCTAAATGCCTATTTGGAAGTAAGATAACGTCCTAATTTATACCAAAACATCGTGCAAAATTTCGAATGATCAACTAGTCACGCCTGAAGAAATGGACTCAATGGTAATAATTTATAGTAAGAACGTTCGATGGAATGATGAATTTAACAAGTAAATATAAGTTGAAAATTAAATTTTTTAATGATTTCTCCGTTTTTTAATGTTGAGCTAAAATTGGTTCGAATTCCTTCTGAAATATTTTCTCAGTTTCACCATATCACAATTATATCAGGCTACTAATTGCCTCTAAATATCGAAGAGTAAGCGAGGGCAATTTAAACTTTAAATTCATGGAATTATAATTTGAACCAAAGGAATTCTCATGAAAATTAGATAGCTGATATTTTCTCCAAATAACTTCCTCCTTCTAAAGAAGTCACAGCATAGTTTTTATGTAATTAGGTGCTATTTTCCTGCTGCAAATTTTCCCTTTATTATATCTTATAGTATTTCCCGTAATTCTTCAGCTACTATACATGCACTTCCATTTCAAACATTTTAAAAATTCGTAATACTACATCTTTCTCTTGTTAGATAATTCTGACTATTTGAAGTTCTCTCTAGTTGCAAATGTGGAGTCTGCAATGAAATATAACAGAACATTGACTCAAAATTATAAAAGATACATCGAAACGCTTTATAAGTATTGTAGTTCTTTCTGGGGATTAAGGTCGATGCAGGAAAGAATTGCTTAAATTCTCCCTGACACATGTTGCAAACTTAGGAAAGAAAGGAGGTTGAAAGCGAAACAGCTCTTAAAATGGTGAAGACATTACGTCTACATCTACATAAATAGACAAGCCGCCTTTCGGCTTGTGGCTGGAAATGTAAACACCTCTTTAGCAAATTCTTGTCCCGTATCGTTCGCAGAAAGAATAAATCCCTAAAACAGCTTTCCTCGCAACTATTCCTCTTATTTCACGTTCATTGTCGTATCAGTCGCACTATATAAAGCGATCTCCCTGCTATTTCAAAATTGGATGTAAACTGATAGCAATGCATGCGGAAAATAGATGTTTAAAATCTCATTTGTCCTCAAAACATACGCGACATTAAGATATAAATTTAATTAGATGGTCTTGAAGTGCTACCAAACCGCTACTTCATGAATATGGAAGGATTCCGATCAGGATGATTAAAGAATAAATGTGTGTGTAGATGTTGGGAAAATTCGCGATTGCCATGGAATCGGAATAATTTTAGACTCGATTTTCACCGCTTTTCAAATAATCTATGATTCGTAATCAGAGATGAGATCAAAACAGGGGTACTAAAGTATTTTCGGAAAAAGCAAAATCTTGATTTTTAAACATTTCTAGAAAAACCTTTTCATAATGACTTCTCATTCAAATATGAGCCTGAATGATAGCAGCGAAAAGGATACCACAGATTAATAATGTAGCAATTAAAAGTATCAAATAAAGGAAGCGTGTATAGGTCTCCGTGGTTATTTTCTATAAAATTGCTGACTAAATTAGACTTTCATTAGAATGTGGAGAAAACAATTTCTCTAACAATATTTGGTATTACTTGGACATGAAAAAAATCCAAGAACGGGACTCGAACCCGGGAATGCGGAGATTTTTTATCTCTGTTTCTCCTCATGAATATTCCTAGTCGCACGAATATGTCAGGCGGAAGACCTGGGTTCGATTCCCGGTCTTATTAAATTATTTTCATTTCCGTTTCAGAAATATTCCTAATCTCACGACTTAGTATATAGTATTCGTTAATTTGGTATTTCTATAAAAGGATGCTAAAACTCTAGCGGTAATCCAAAGGACCACTATTTTAGAGTAATTTTTCTTCGATTCATTAACAAAGTATCAGCAAAAACTCCTATATATTAGTTGATATCGCTCTAATCTTATAAATAATAAAAATCCCACCCTGAATCTATCAAGGTCGAACAAGACCAGGATAGTATATATATGCGAAATGCTATTTTTTTAAGGTGAGCAATGAAAAGTTCCCGAGATGTAGAATGAAACGATACTGCTGAGAGCATGAGTGGCAAAAACGGATCGGTAAGGCGCAACGCAAAGATTTGAACACTTACATTCACTGAACTAGGGTACGATTGCGGAGGATTAGTATATCCCGTAACTACCTAAGTCTTCCTTTCATCTTGTAACCTTAGATGTTGGCTTCGAAGTGTCTATGTGCTCTTTTTGTAGTACATTTCCATGCGAGATTCCGCTTTTTGTGTTGGAATAGGCACAAGTGAGCAGATGCGCTGCAAATGGAATCAAACACTGAAAACATCGGATGGGAGGTAACGCTTACCCCAAAGCCCAAACTTGACTCTTAGAGGAATAAATAAATTCTTGCGAGTTTGCAAACATTGCAGTATGTTTCTTTGTGGGCAATTATCTCATTATGTTATCAAAAGATTAAGGAATTTCATTTCTTTAACGCATTTTATCCATCTCCAAACAATGAATGTAAACAAGGTTTTAACTTTATGTTTAAATGGACCTTACAATGATTACACTCTAAAACTAGTAAGTATCTTCGTAGATGAATAGATGTTTAATATAATTCATTGATGAGATTGGAATCTTGAGATTCCACAGAGATATTTTGGCGAACTTTAACTAGATAAGTAAATTAATTATTTCTTCACAGAAAATAAATCATGATCTACATTCATTAAGCGATTTTCAAGGTTGCTATTTAATTAACAATGAAAATTTGTACTTGTATGGATGTTTAATCATTTAACGTGAAATTCAAAATCCTTCTGTGGTATATTTAAATATTTTTCCATCTTTGATACTTGAGACTGTATTTAACTTCATGTATATTAACTTCAGTATATACCGTATTTATCGCCTTGTAAAATGTTATTTTCTTAGAGAAATCCATGAAAAAATCAGCCAGCGTCTCATCTGATAGGCGTGAAAGACGGTTTTGCGTAAAATTCGTCGAAAATGAGTTATCGACGGTCCTGTGTTTTTGGCATAAAATTCGTCGAAGATGAGTTATCAATGGCCCTGTGCTCATGAACTGATATCACAAAATTCACTCAAATATAACTGCAGGTGTTACACCTGATGATGCACCATTGCTGTGAAACCTGGGTCATCATTATCTTATTTAGTGGTTAAGAAAAGTTGTCAATTATGGAGTTGTGGTTCACTCAAAACCACAAAATGAAGCCTGAACTGATTTGTTGCTACTCAAGACTTTTAAGTCTCCATATTTTTCACTTCATTCGATAAAAGATCACTCCATATTACTGTACAGAAAATGGAAGGCCAGTAGAAGTAACTACAGTGAAAACGGTCAACACTAAATGAAGGGAACCAGCCTATACGTTCCATGTTTAAACGAATTCCTTGCAAAAGCAACAACCGCTTTGAGTTTCATAGATAGGTGGGAAATTATTAGGAATATCATAGCTATACGTAGGATTATAATTTCAGTGGTGTGACTGGGATAGGCATATATCGTCTGCTGTATTTAAATGCATCATAAGTTAATAATTATTAAACGAATGAACTTTCTACCGATGAACCTAAATATATAATTACGTAAACTTTTATGTCCAGCTGTCAACGAAAAAAAATTTAAAAAAGAAAACTATTAAAAATTCATAATTATAATTTTAAATGCCGTTTCATTTTAACCGAAGAGTTTTGGAGTAACATTTTCCCTGCGGAATAAAGATTTTTTTCAAGTTCATTGTTGTTTTGCGATATTCGTTAACCGGTTTCAATTGTATTTATTTCTCCAAAATATACATCCAAAACAAAACACGTCTTGAACGCTCACGTACCTTGCAAGTCTGATGATACAAAAAAATAAACTTTTTTCACACTACCATAATAAGTGAACCTTTCTATTGACACAGTTTTCAATTGAACATCCTTTTAAGTGGAGGAAGGTTTGAAATGTTTCGAACAAGTTTTTATTCGTGAATTCCAGCCTTGAAATAACACGCGCTATTAACGCTTGACACAAACTGAATTTGTCACAGTCGATTAGCGGTGCACATTTCAATAATACCGAAATTGGACCAAATTTGAGCGTCTAAATACGAGGAAAGGAATACAATTCCCAAGGAGTCATTTGGTGCACTGAATAATTTTTGATTCCTACAGAGAAATGGGTACCGAAAATTCTGACGGAAACGGTACTCGAACCTAGGTCACCTAATTGCCAGTTGGTTGAGTTATCCGGCAGGAAAATGGAGACATGCCGTTCGGGAGGATTGGATTCCGGGGAATTGTCCTGGTTGGGTACCTCAATGGAAAGAGCAACCAACCAGCAATCGGGAGACCCTGGTTCGATTCCCGGTTCCGTTATAATTTTTACATGTTCACTGAGAAATCTTCTCAAAGTGCGTTGTCGACTTAATTCTTTTCCTAGAGAAATTAATTTTCTGATTTGAATAGTTAAGCAGGAAAGCTCTCCTTCAAAGTACATTAATCGGAAGATCGAAAAATATATACGGATACAAATAAAAACCCAAATGAAGGACTCTTTCCTGGACTACATCTTTATGGAGAAAGGCCTTGCTCGTTCCTATGACCTAGAGTTTGTGTGTGTTATGTAACCTCAGGAGCGCGGGTATTTGCCTATTATATGTATTTACTTTTCGATGAGGTGTTAAAGTATTACACATTGCATTACTAAATTAAGAAAAGCTCAATTCAAACTAGACACTAACCTTATTTTTGTAAATGAAGAGAAATGTTATCTAAAGATTATGAAAAATAAAAACTTCGTAAACTTCCACACTATTTGGTTTTATTTTCGACCGGTTTCGGCGCAAAGGCCATCTTCAGGTCATGTAACCGAAGAGTTTTGGAGTAACATTTTCCCTGCGGACTGAAAGATGGCCTTTGCGCCGAAACCGGTCGAAAATAAAACCAAATAGTGTGGAAGTTTACGAAGTTTTTATTTTTCATAATCTTTAGAATGTCCTTCCACGAAGTACGGCCTTCCATGATAGAATTTATTCTTACTACCTGTTTCCTGCTCGAGACCAACTTCTTTTGCTCCATTCTGAAGTTAATCTTCATTCAGCATCTAACTATTCTATGGTCAATTCCGGTGTTGAGGTTGTTTAGTACCTCACAATTAGTAACTGGGTAGAGTTTGTTAACCAACATGTGGTCTATTTCATTTTTTACTCCATTAGGACCTCTCCAGGTCAACTTCCTTGTAGGATTCTTCTTGAAATATGTGTTTGTTATGTACAAATTGAGCACTCTGCAAACTCTTCCTGTGACAGCATCATCTGCTTCCTGCTGACCTACACGAGCGNAATGTTATCTATTTTTTTCTTCGTTATTTTATTTTCACTCTTGAAATCAGTCCATTCCCATTTGCATTGTTTCAATGAAAGCTCATCGATGCTGACTGTGCAAATATTCAGCTTTACTTTATTTTACCTTTAAATTTCATTTCAACTAAATTTCTCACTATCCTCTTCTTTTCTTGCACTATTGTATCTCATCCAAGTACAGAAACCTGTTTTTTTAAACCCGCAGAGCAGTTATCTCATTCGCAATTAATTTTTAACATCTATTCGTTGAGAGGTTTAAAAACACACCGTAAGTTATATGTTGGTAGATTGAATGCGCGTTTGGAGGAAAACGAATTAATTTTGGTAATTCCTAGAAATCGACAATCCGGAGCTTCCCGTTTGCCTCTAAATCCGAATTCCGTCTGCCAACATACAGCTTACGGAGCGTTTTGAACCTCTATTTCATTTACAGCTGTGTTCCATTTCTCTTTCCTTTTGCCTTCGTCTTTTTTAATTCCCAAAGATGATCCGCCCGAAGGGCCGCACTAGTCTATAATACTAAAAAAAAGCTTTCTTCTTATCATAACTCATCTTCTAAACGGACGCAGCCCAGCATGCAATTCCGACTTTTAGACCTTTCTACCGAGTCAATTAAAAACGTGTTACTTATCTGCTCTCTCCATGTTCATTACCATGACAACCTCTCCTTAAGCGCTTTCACCGAGCGACTCTAGCGTGAGAAGATTTCCGGGATCGGAGAGAAAATCCTAATTACGGTCAATGCTCGCCGTTGAAAATTTTTATATAATCCAAATCGATTTGGGACGGGAAATCCATTGATGACGACAGCAGGAATGTCAATTTACGCACTAAGGGAAAAGTCATTCATCAGAAAATGAGCGGAAAGTTGATGGGTCGAAACTGAAGAATCGTACAGAATAGATGGGACCAAATTAGGCTTAACTTGCTCACGCAAATCCTCGGTGATATTTACCGCTACTACAAATTGGCAATTAATAGTTATTTGAAAATTTCGGAATAATATAGAAACCATCGTTGCAGGAAAATACCCGTTGTGACATTTAGGGAAAAATAATAATAATTAAAAGAATGGAGAATTTTAGAGAAAATTTTCAGAAGAATTAAATTAAACATTTAACAGAAATCTTAATAACTAAGAGAAAAGAACTCTTAGTAGTTTCCACGTAGGAATGGGAAATCAGAACGGAATCATTACGTCGAAATTACAGTGATTTTTTTCCTTTTTTTTATTGTTTTCTACGAAGTCCGGTAAGTAATGATAGAGTAGAAATATTATTTCGTGGTATATTACCACTGCTTCCAATGGGCAAATTGAAGGCTTTATCAAATTGCTCGTATTTCCCATTTGCAATCATTTGGTATGACAAAGCTTCAGTTTCTATGTAAAAGTTTATGAAAATGCGATCTAAAAGATGTTTAAACATATAAACAATGCCCAACAGTAAAAAATTAGAATTATAAAAATGACTAATAACTTCATTAACTTAATTTTCCATGCTACAGTTACACTTGGTGTATTCAGTATGTTTACCACTACTTCAAACATATAAAAACCTGTGATAGTACTAGTATAGTATTTTATGCTAAAATTAGACATTAAACCAAAACAGTAGTTATGATTAATGAATGACGACTTTATTAATCACGATTCTAAAATTTTGGATTTTTTTCTATGTGAAGTAAATTGTAATGTTATTCTCATGCAAAATATACTCCAAGATGTCATGATTTAGCAGATCTATTCTATTGTAAAATTATTTCAGAAACAGTCCACCGAAAATCTTCGGCTCGATAAAAGGATACGGCTTGAATGAGGAGCCTTCGTTCTCGAATAAATAAAAATTCTGTGGGGACGTTATTTTGATATAAAATATCATTTACTAACTTAAAAGGGTACTTTGAAGGAGTAAAACTGATAATATTTGAAAATATCGCTTTTTGATGCATAATCCCGATTTACATGCTCCATAATTGTATTTACTTTCGAAAGGGGTACTCTGTTAATTATTATCAATATATTTTCTGTTAGATCAGAGGCTCATCATGTGGTCTACCACTACTTGTCTAAAAATGTAAGAAGTATTAAATTTTTATTGCTATAATAACGCTACGCTATCGATAATTTCGATGCTATCTTGTGTTTTCAAAAGCGATGTGTTATAAGATATTTAAAATTTTTAAAAGAAGAGAAAAACTTAGACATGGTTTAGTTTTTCTACCGATTTTAAAAATTTTGTCTGCGATAACACCACAAAAACTTAGTCTCCGTTAGCTTAATCGGAAATTGATTTCTGTTTCTTAGTAATTAAGTCTATCAAATAACAATAATTAAATAAATGAACGAAGAAACACTATATTCACTAAAACATTCTTAAATCTGTCTGCAAGCTTACAAAATAACCCGTATGGTTCCCCTTCATAGACAAATATTTAAATCTAGATTCTTCCTGCCATTTCCATCTCATGAACTCTCACTATCCTCAAACAAAAAAATCATATTCCCTCGTTTTATTTTCATTCAACGAGGATCCCATAATAACTCCGCGTACATTATTACCTTAGCGCTTGCTAGACCCTACTTAGTGTTGGTGCAAACTACATGAAACCATATCAGAAAAGGTTTGCGCTCGTGAATTCGGTGAGAGTACAACAAGAGGCGGTAATTTCTATTAAGAATCGCCGAGATATATCGTTGGGTGATGCTATATTCTTTTCCAGATAGGCTGATAATCATCGGGGAAAAGAACATTACTTTGGTAAGGTTTGCCTCATAAAGTTTGAGATCATATGTACTTGGTAGATGTAGTAGATAAAAAGCGTCCACCTTCTACATCGACTTATCAGATATGGCGAGAAAAATCAATGAGTAGATATTAGGGCAAGCTTGAAAGAAAATTAAGTTTTTCTACGGAAAATATACGGCACTGATAGGCTAGGAAAATAGGCTGATTGGTGCATTTTTTTGTAATAAGTTTTTGTGGATAACTCTATTTCATATCCATTAATTCTTTTTCCCGTTTACTTTCTAGTGACCTTAGGACCTCGTACATTACCAAAACCCAAAGATACTATCAACGCAAGTTTCTGAATACTTAACCGTTTTAGCGATTTCTTTATCTTAATGTATGTCGATCCATGTTTGAAACCTAGCATTAGAAATGAGGGAAAACTGCAGATAACACTTTTTACCACCACAATATAATTTATAACGAAAAGAAAGCTAAGTTAACGATCAGAGTAAATGGTGAAAAACAAGAACAACTAGATTAGATAATTAATTAATTATATAATTTCTCTTACTTGGGAAGTGTTCTTGAGAAGTGTTCTTTTTCCTTGAGATAGGAGGTGTAAAGGTAAGGTTCGAAAAAGGGTAGCATTGGCCAAGGAAGCTTTAGTGAAAAGAAGGGAACTGATGACTAGAGATATTTATAAAGAAATCAGGAAAAGATTGCTAAAATCCTTTTGCTGCAAGGGTGTGAAACGTAGGCCTCACGGAAGGAGGATATCGAAGGATTAGAGACCTTCGTGATGGACAGAATGGAATGGAAAAAGTAAGTTTGTTCGATAGAAAAGCAAACCTAAAGGTACTAGAGTTTGTTGAGCAAGAGAAGGCTTTAATTGAAGTAAATAAACGGAGGTAATGGGAGCGTCAAATATTGAGAGTGGAGGGATTGCTGAAAAATATTATTGAGGGTTAGAATACAAGAAAGGTTGGTGTAAGTTACCAGGAGGTGAATACATTGGCGATGAGTGGGGAATATTAGGGCACATGAACCTACTGAAAAATAGAAAACTTACGTGAATAAGTATATCTCACGTATATAAGTATACTTTACACTTTAAAAGATAGAATTCATCCTTTACTTTTCTAACTCGTCGTGAGCCGAATGAGAATGGTATTTCCAACTCGCTTCATTTCTTAACACAAATGTCTCCGCTAGATTTATGCCCTATCCAAAAACGCCCCTACGTAGCTCTATTCTGTTCCTCGGGAGAACGTAATCCATACCGCGCCTAACTAGCAGGATTAATGCCTTACCTAGAAAAGACTCGCTTTATTTTCCGAGAGAAAAACCGCCGCTTTCAGAGGACGTCAGGTGTTTTCTTAGCCTGGGAAGACGAAAAAAGGAGACGTCGCAGAGATGAGGTAGCGGTTACGTAAGGATTTAGGATTATGGCGTTCCCCGAGCATTATAAGGCGGAAGAATTAACTGAGATTAAGGTAAAAGGAGACAGACAGGTGCTCGCCGCGTGCAGTCCGTGCTCTCAAGCGTGAGATGATCACTAACATGACGTCGATGCTAAATGGAGATAAATTTAAGAAGGCAGAACGCCACCTACACTAATTATAAATATATTTAGGAGTAAACGTCGATTAAATCATGATACTTTTCCAATTTATGAATATTTAGATTGAGATACTAATTGTATTTATCACTTACGAATTACAAACGAGTATAAGTAGTTTAGGAAATTTTACGAGTTCATATTTCTTAAAGAGAAGTTATATGTGGGTAAAAATTAAAAAGATATTTTTAATGAAACGAAAGAAGGGAACGATCGTCGTAATGAACGTTGGCCATCGTGGTTTAACGATTAAAGAAATATCCTTTACTGAGTGGGTAACCTCAATTTCTTTCCTCAACTGGTTTGTACTGATTCTCATTTCTAAATCACAAATAAATGAATGTTGGATAAGTGAGTTGGTTTCCGACACGCATTCTTTTACACTATCACAAGATGAAATATCTCTGAAACTAAAATTGTTAATTTTTCATAAACTTAATAATTTTTAACAAATATTTAGCGATATTTGGTGGAATTGCATGATATCAGTGTAGAAATAAATGGTAATAAATAAATTATACTATATGTTAGTAATTTTTGCCAGCATTTTCACTGATGAAAGTGATGGCCTTTCCTGAAAGTTTATTCCACAAGTGGAAGAGTATTGTCTCAATTATGAAAGACATAATTTCATGGCGTATATATTCTTTGATTTCATGCATATTGAAATAACGTTTCCGGCTGTAAAAATATCAAAGTTAATTATAAATGCCAGAAATGTGGACAAACCAATTCTTTTATCGACGTATATTCAATAGAGTGCGTTTGTTTTAGATCTACTGACCACTGATGATAATATGAATCTTGAATAGTAACCTAGATACTATCTTCGTTTAATCAACGCATAATCAGCCTAAAGCTTGTTATTATAGGAAATTATAACTACCATGTTCTA
>KZ308873.1:465894-488092 GCA_000376725.2 Ladona fulva
AGCGTCGATGGCCATATATATATATATATTACTGCACTTATGGATTTAATTTTAATCGGTGATTTAGCGTTCTTGCATATGCGTATTCGTCAGTTGAGCTCCTCAGCCGTTGAATATTAATTTATTATTCGGGGCCGTTGTTAATGAATTGTTTGCAATCCGGAATATCCACCCTCCTGCGGATATGACGGAGCGCTGGACTGTAAACAATTCATTAATGCGGAGGAACCAGAATAATAAAGTTCATATTCACGAGGGAAAGCCTACCAAAGTTTAAATAACGAAGAATTTGCATGTTAAATAATTTTAGATATTGCTCATTCCATCGAAGCTAAATATTTAAAATAGCTTGCCGCATTTTATAATTCTACTTAAATGTTTCTCTCCGATTATCCCATCGGGAATAAGAAAGCTGATTTAAGCCTTTTTTCATTCATTCATCTTTGTTTGGGAATCCTACGCATTTAAATACTTATCTTAGAACCTAAACATACAAATAAAAATCTCGCAAACTTTCGTGGTGGAATTTATCTCCATTCATTGCTCATATTGTTAAATACGAAGCTTTTCCAAAATTGAGTGCATTACTCAATAGTATTAATCTTTCACCTTGCTTTACAACTGTGAACCTTTTTATTCTTAAAAAAATCCTAATCTATCTCTTAAATTGTAAAAGATGAGTATCACATGCATTTATTAAATGATCAATTAGAAAAGTGTAAATAATATTCAATCTCAATAAGTATGTTCCCGTACACTTCTTGAAGGTAAGCTATCTCAATATACGGTGATAGATCATTTTTATCCACCGTTTTTCATTTTTGATTGATTTTAACTTTTCTTAATACACGCTGAAATACTTTTCACTCTAAGCGAGTAATTAGCAAAGCTTTCGTTCGTCTCCTGATTTGCTTGATGTATTTAGCGATAGAGATTTGTGTTTTATAATTATCTGTGATAGTTAAATCACTCTTAAAGATCCTGCCTCAATCCTTTTTTTTATACTCAAAATCTTCATGCTTTCTCCATAATTTCATTTTTCCCCTAATGTAGAAGAGGCCGGTCACGCAAGGCAGACGATTACTGGTTCATCAAATTTTAAGAAATTAAATCTCCCAGCCAGACCAATGAGCCGAGAAAGCAACTGTAAATTTTTGCTATTAACTCTCTGAAGCAAATGATTTTTTTTTGCTGTTTTGAAATTAAAATGCTTCATGAGCAAAGTTATTTTTTCAACATCTGAGCTATGACCTTTCGAAAAATTTGGGGCAATTTTATAAAGAAAGAATTACCAACGAAGTATATGGATATATTTTGAGGAGATCGGATGCAATGAAAGTAGTTGAGGGGAATTCCGCTCTGATTCTAAGAAGTAGCGATAGAAATTGGGAAAGCGGAAAAAAGATAAGGTCTAGACCGACTGTGAAGAGCTTTCTCCTCATCTATTTGCAAGCTCATGGGAGTTTGCTATGATATAATCTAGAATATTACATGAGATGCTAAATTCTGTTATATTACCGCGTAAAGGTGCAAGGGAAACTCAAAATTTTACAAATCACAATATTATCGCAAGACGACCAACTTCATGATTCGAAGCCATGGTCGTCTTGTAATAAATATTGTGGCTTGTATGGCTTCGACTTTTCCTTGTTCCTTTATGGAGTCCTACCACATGGTCCAAGCTGATTCTAAAATTATCGTTTGTTGTTTCATTTGTTAAGGTTTTACTGCTAAAATATTTCTTTATGAGTGTATATTTTCATCACTCTGATCTACCCTAGGTAGTACCTATTTTTCTGCGAGCAGAAATACGTAAACTTTACATGAAGAAGTTCTGTACTATTCTGTAGATACAAATAATCTGAGACGAACTTGGAATTTGGCGATAATTGTCCGTCGCGAGGAAAGGTCCGGCGAGAAACTGTCAACCGCGAGGAATCGTTCTCATACGCGCGTTTTCGTAGTTAATGTATCAATTTTAGCCTCGTGAATGAAATGCCTAGTTATACTGCTATAATTCATCACTACTTTCACCGTCTACTGACCCCATCGGTAGTTGAACCAAGCCAACAATTTTGCAGTAACAACCAGGAGCTCCTTGGGAAAAATCGGGAGTAAAGGAATGAATTCTAACACAAAGACACTAACTATCCTCTCTTTTCCAAACAGCCGTCAGCTATTTTCCTGGCTCTGTTGGCCTTATCGTCCTGTACGGACGTTCAGAAGGACGAAAAGAAGCAGGAGAAGAGGGGTCTGTTTGACCTTGGCTACGGAGGAGGTCATGGGTTCGGAGGAGGCCACGGATTCGGCGGTGGTCACGGCTTTGGCGGAGGTATTGGAGGAGGCGGACACCACGGGGCTGAGGTCAGCCTGGATCACGTCAAAGCAGTCACCATCACCAAGAAAGTACCCTACCCAGTACCCCAACCCTACCCGGTGACCATCGAGAAGAAGGTCCCATACCCAGTACCCCACCCTGTACCTCATACGGTTCACAAGCCTTACCCAGTTGAGGTGCCAAAGCCCTACCCCGTCACAGTGGAGAAACCCTACCCAGTCATCGTCAAGAAACCCGTCCCTTACCCAGTCCACGTTCCTATCAAGGTACCAGTAGCTAAGCCCTACCCTGTTCTAGTCCCCAAGCCCTATGCCGTCCATGTACCAAAACCAGTGGCCTTCCCAGTACCTCATCCAGTTATCATCAAGAAGCCAGTGCCCATCGTTGTCCACGAGAAGAGCCACGGTTACGGAGGTTATGATGGAGGTTACGGAGGTGGATTCGAACACGGGTTTTCTGGTGGATACGGAGGACACCATTAGGATATACGGGTTTTCATCATCTCCAAGTCAACGAGGGAGATATTCTACTTTTTGAGAGAATTGTTAAAGGCTTATCGATGCGTACAGGGTATTGGTTTTCGCCACTGTTATCAAAACAGCATTTTTGTCTGTAAATAGATTGGAATAAAATTGTAAAAACTACCTTGAGATATTATTTACATATCAAAAAGCTTCCCAACAAACTTTTACGACTAACATTTTAAATTACATCTCGTTAATGTATAAATTTTTGATCATAAGCTTTCCCATGAGTTTATTTTCTCGATATCAGTACTTAGAGCCATACACATTCCCTCGCACGACTAAAACTACCCGTTTTATAACCGCAAACCGTATCAATTCACCTGCTTCTCTGACATATACCTAGCATACACCCTGCAGCAGCATGCTTAAGCAATTCCTTCTTTGCCAGGATCCAGCCCCTCCGATACTTTTGCCACTATCCTCTTTCTCTATTCAAACTCGTTCTCTCTCCCAATATCTACAATACTTCCCACACTAAGATTTCCTATCAATTCAGCTAAATCTGAATTCCTGCAACGCACGCTTCTGAAACCTTTTAATAGTCCCTCGATAATCTCCATCCGTCAACCTGATTATTTTAAAGCCCTACTTTTGAGACCACATTTTGCATTATTTTTTTACAAATGACACTAGATTAATATTTTTAATGATTAAAGGCTCGCTATATTGTTTCATTATGACTACTACGAATATATTTATTCTTCTTATACTTCTTCTATTGTTAAACTAAATTTTGGTTCATGATTACCAGAAAGTAAAGAGCTTAGGAAGTTATCGGAAGTAGACCCTGATATATTTTTCACCATTCTTCTCAACTTTTTTGCGTGTATTCCCTTATGAGTAACCTTAACAACCACTGAGGAAGACGGAAAAGTTCCGTCTTCCTCAGTGGTTGTTATAAGGTCTTACGAATTAATGAAAATATCGAAGGTTATCCCTCTTGTATGAGTATGTATGTTTAACCAATATCCATGCAAACAGTATATTTACATGAATTCTGGATGTTTCTTCTTCGGGTTACACCGCGTTGTTGATTCTCCATGACGACAGTTTCGCCGGCTATCCAGCAGGTGTCTTTAGGTCAGAAGTACTGTACAGAACCACTGATCCAGAATTCATGTAACCAGCGCCGCGAGAGCCTACGAAGCAGTAGATATATTTACAAACAAAACATTCACATATGTAATACAGAATATCGCGATTTCAGTTAGCCTTAAAATAGTTTGCATTTATAAATAAACGTTATTGCGTATTGCCTTTTCCGAAAATTAAATTTTCGGGAATTAATCGAGCAAAAGACACCATTGTAAATAAATGTTAGTTTGAAAGTTTATCGCAATTTGGAAATTATATTCTCCTCAATAATTTGTTTTAATGTCTTTTGGACCGAATTAAAAAAATTAGATCTATATCTACAGCTTAAGAGGAATAAGAGGAAAGTTTCATGATGTACGTAGCTTATGATGATATTTTAATTGGAAAAATGTGTGGCAGTAAATCACGAGTCCCTATAGAGCATTTTATCAATGCCTACCCACGTGAATACCATTTCTACTTTAAAATAATGTTTACCTGTGTAACATTATGTTTTTCCAAAATTTTGTATTTCTGATTAATTCGTCGAATAGCAAGTTTTAATTGAAGGACTAGGAGTCCCGAAAAGAGTAATTTGAGAACGACAAAAAATAAGTAACCTGGAGATATATAACTGTTTCATCGGAAAATCTATCCGTAAATTCATCAATTAAATAACCATCCAAAGTTCTATAGGTTAATTGCAAAGTTACAGATAAAATACGAGAGATGCCTTCATAGCAATCATAGTAATTCCCATTTCCCCAAAAAAAGTTTTCCAAATGTTTCGAATCAATTTATTTATTTATTCACTACGAACTGGAAACTGCTCCGAATTATCAAAAAAAGTATCCTCTTTTGGAGAGAAATAACAAATTTAATAGCAACATTTATTCTAGATTAGTTTTAGGTTTTTTAGGAGGGATTAGATTCCGTGTAAAAGGCTTCTCAATCTAATATAAGAATCCATAAACAGATCGAAGCAAATCCGTGAGCTTGTATGAGTAAATGGAAACACTTAGTCATTCTAATTGAGACTTAAGTGTCCTAACAAATTTTGGCGATTTTCCGCTAGAACTGGAGTTTTTTTTTTTTTCTTCTTTTAGCTACTTTTTCCCTGTTTTCGCGACATCTCTTACTCTATAGACATATTCCATTATGTAGACCATTTACATATTCTATCCTCATATTCCACACCATACTCTATCCTCTACCTAATGCAAACATAACATTTTTGACTTATTTATAATCGACACAGTATCACTCTCAGCTGATAGAAGACAAGATTCAAACTATAAATTTTATGTCTTATTTCTGAACTGATACATCATTTATAGAAGTGAATTTAAGCTTTACTATTTTTCAATCACTTTAAGCGATATTTAAGCGACTTTTTATCGACTTTTCTGGCTGTATCTAGCGAAATTTTCAGAAATGAAATGGCATCTATGGTCCTGACCTTGTATATCTTCTACGAAAAGACGTAAGCATAATTTTCCAGTATACTCTTCTTTGGTTGTAAAATAAATTTCCTAAAACCAATTTCATCTCGACTCCGAAAAGTAGTTAAAGGACTTACATCAACTGAGGATATTAAATGCACGCAAAATACCTTCCCATATCAAATACTTCTTAACGTGAACCAGAAAAAATAACAGAAATATTTCTAAGTCCCTTAAGTCCCTTGACCAAGTGGTTTGGAAAATAAGATTGCAAAAATTTTAAAACTTAAACGTAGCGATTTAAGGGAATAAAAGTGGCACTCCAGAAAGTCATAAAACGTGCATATTTTTATTCCAAATAATTCCCTTGCATCTAACAGTAAAACTTGGAGAGAAGGCAGTAACTTTCAGCTAGAAATCACTAGATTTTACAAATCTTCTAGATTCAGGATCTGATCAACTATTTAGTCTTTTTCTCTATGACGTGTAAAACACAGTACTAAAATACGTCGTTTATTTTCAGATTTCGAGTCTTTCAATAAAAACTACGGAAGAATATTATATTTTCCGAGATCTCGCTGGTCAATATTATCACAAAATACAATTTGCTGCGAACTCTCTACAATAGCAAGTACGTCTTTTGACGTTGACGACTGCTAGTCCATAAATGGGACGTAGTATCACTTTGTACATGATCGACTTATAGATGTCATTTAGTTGATTTATTGCAGACCACATGGATCATGCATTGCTGAAACTGATCTGGTTGGCTGACAAACTTGGCTCTCCAAGTAACCAGAAATATGATGGGTGATTAGGGAATGCAGTGTTATGACTTAAAAGGGAAATTTTGCCGAACCCTTCAAAGTCAACTATAAGTTGGAGTAGGACTGTCTACAGGTTTGACACATGGAATTTTACTTCTGAACTCTATGATTTGCTATTAGTAATGTTGTAACATTTAATAATCTTCCAAATTTCCCCGAATAGCGACAGCCCTGACAAAGTCAAAACTTAAACAGTTGAAAACACTAAATGCCACTCTATTCTGTACAAATCCCTGATTCATCTGCGAGCGAGAAACAAATGTCCAATGGCTAGCAAAATCGTTAAACGCTAATGAATTCAACTTTAAAATTCTTCCAATCGATAGGTAAGGGAAAAGATAAACTGCATTCTGTTAGCGCAGAAGTGAAAGTGAGTAGTTGACTAGACCCAAACATTCCACCAATAAATTCTTTCATTTCTGTTTGACAAGGGCAAAGAAAAATTCCGGAACATTAAAAATCAACAATCACATTGCAATTGCAATCACACGACTTCATAGGATGTGAAAGATTTCCGTTCGCAAAAGCCTTAATCTACACACTTTTCCCGCAACGCCATATCATTAATGAGGTATTCACATCATTCTTGTTATGAGATACTTTGTGTCGATTTACCTGACGAAAAACAAAAACATAGCACCTGATATTTCTTTCGCGTTACCAGGAAAGTATAAATCAGAGGGCTTAATTAAAGCCTTTTTGAGGATGATAAAAATATTTCCCTTTCAGCGTTTACTTGCTACTTTGAGTTCCTTTGATCTTCCCCATTAAATATCGTACCTCAACTGATTGCACGGAGCAGTTCTGAAAGCCTTTTCCTCGTAGAGTTTTGCTTTATCGTTACTCAGGAAAGAACAATTTCCCGCCTTATTGGCTCGTAGTTAATTGCCAACCCACGGGAGGTCGGGACTCTATATTCTTCCCCCTACTTCTTTTCTTATTCGCCCTCTCGATTCAGGGAGGAAAATTTGAAGAAGTGGACCTAAGAAAACAGCTTCTCAACGAAGTCTATTCTATGCAAGAGGAAATGTATTTCTTACATCCTATTAAATAATCCTTTAGAGCCAACCTTCAATCTCTCTAGGCTAGATGTTTCGTGGCAGCTCATTACTTTTACGATTCCTGCAAACACTCACTGAGCGTTTGATATTTGTAGAAAAATTCGGAAGCCTTCAGTAAATGTAATCATACATACCCTTATTATTATGCGTTCTTTTTTGTCGTATTTTTTATCTTCTGCGTTATGGCATCTCTCAAATAAGCTAATAAGTTAAGAGACTTTGTGTCGATTTACCTGACGAAAAACAAAGTTACGCCTGATCATACCGATTTCAATTACGTAATACATAACGAAAGTTTAAATGAAATACTGCATAATATATGATAAATAAACTCGGCTTAATCAACAGTGTTTCCGATAGGCGTTATGTTACTAGCGTTAGTTACCTACGATACTGAGCAGTGTTTTTCAACCTTTATGGTATTAAGTCACAAGTCACGTCTACTCGAGGGAGAACAATCAAGGCGAGAAAAGGATTCTTTTTTACAGTTGAGTTAATTTACCTTTTAGTCAAATACGTTATTTAATGGTGAGAAGCGTATACTCTCTTTTGATTAATTTGCAATGAAGTAAATATCTTAAATATGCTAAAACGAGAAAATGCAGCAACATCAACCCATTTCAATCCTGGAAAAGGGTTTAGGTGACTTGGCACGATAATGCGTGCACCTAGGAAAATTTCCAAGGAGAACGGACATGAAAAAAGTCTGACGGAACCGGGACACGAACCCGGGTCTCCCAATTGCCGGTCGGTTGCTCTAACCATTGAGCTATTCCACCACACCGTTTGGGAGAAAAAGAGTCCCGGTTCCGTCAGACTTTCTTCATGTCCGTTTCTCCTTACTAAAACCCTATTATATAGGCCTACTGATCTTAATCCTACTGATGATACGATTCCTACCGATAGCAAAAGACGAATGTGATATAGAGTTTTTATGAAGTACGCGAGACCCTTCAGGCAGATAAATGTTGCACTCAACAACTAGAGAAGATCCTATTAATTTTTCAGTTGAATTAGGTTCTTCGAATTAATTTAGAAATTACAACTTAGCACCTCTTCATTCTTATTCCTGATTCCTAACCTTCATCAGAGATTATTTTAACGCTTACTGCTAAATTATTGCAAATTATGGCAACACACTCAACTTACATAACACATTGTCAAGTTCCCAGAGTGAAGAAACAGGGTGACTAGAGTTATGAAGGAAATTTCGTATGTTATCATGAAATTAAAGTTGTCAAAGCCCTAAATTCTACTATTCTAAAGAAACAAATTTTCTTTCGTCTCTCATTCAAATATGAAAACTTTCTCTAGATTCTCGGCCCAATTTGATGATATAAAAAATATTTATTATGAATGCACTAGATAGCATCCACATTCGCAGTAGTCGCGGAAAAATTTGATACGAAACTAATCACTAATTATAAAAACATTTACAGCCGCAATGATAAACATATATAAATGCGATAAGTTACCGAGCATCAGTTAAAATGTCGTCCAGTTTCTTTTTAGACTCACTATTCTAATCTTCCATTCTCTATGCACACTTAAGTATTACCAATTTTAGTATTCGTTCTAAATGTACTTACGTATCCACGCGGTAGATTAGAGGTGGAAAACTTTCTTCAAAAGAACGTCGCATGTTCGGTTGGGTTGCAACTTTAATACAAATATCTGAATAGAGAACACGTGAAACCATCGGGTCGCAACTGTTGCGTGTAACCAAATTGGCCAACATCAAATATGAACATGGATTTTATCGCTTATAAGGGAAACTTTACCACTGCGGCAAATGGATCTTAATGATACACTTAAGGTAATGTTCGGTAACTATGTTACCATCCTCGGGAGAGAAGTATAACTGTAATACCTGACCACAGAGTTATAGACGTATGATCACGGAGAAACCTGCTAGTATGAATTTCTCAACAGCAAGTCTGCTCGCATAAAACGGCTTTTTGGAGCTCTTCTCGAACTCGAATAGAGTCCTATAGGATGATTTTTCATCTTCGTCTTTTCCTCCGCAAATTTATCTCATTTTCGCGAATATTTTATCATTTACTATCACATTAAAGAACAACACTACTGTTTTTACGCTTGATTTATTTTTATCTGAATAAAACTTGTAATTTTTCCGGTGAAAAAAAATGTACATCGACGGCGATGTTGCAGATCCTAACGACCACGACTAATGGTACACTTTGAAGAAACGGGAGAGGGAAATCCCCTCTCCCGTTTATGGAAATTTTATTTTAACATAGGTGCCACGCTAACCACTACACTACGGCTATTACTAGTGAGGCTGTTACTACTAACTTCCTGTATTACCAGATATTCAAAGATCGAAACTGATGAATTTTAATGAATTCAATATTGTTAGGCGTGACTTCGTGGAAAGCCATGATGCAAATGAAATGATGAATTTTAGGTTGAGTTTTGAACTTGTTTTGCTGAAAAAGTAGGAATTGTTATTTAAAACTTGAACATGTCCGTCCTTATTTTTTTCCAAAAAACCTATCCTTAAGTGTATCATAAAGATCGGTTTGAAGCAGTGGTATGGGTGGTACGGGCTCCCTCGCTAGTAAATTAAGCTTTTTCCTTATTTTGCTTGGCAAAAAAACGAAGACAGGAACAAAATAGTGCAAATATCAATGTTTTCAAGAATTGAGTAATAGGTCGCATCGAACGCCTCGAAAGGCCAAGTGTGGCTTATGGCCTCAGGCACCCCCATCTAGTTTTGGACCCCTTATTCTCAATATTGTATATGGCTACGTCTATGTAAGTAACCTGCAGGCCACCTTACGGCGTGTGGCCGAAGGTGCATGCACCATTACTCTATTTCCCTCATCGATTACTTTCGCGTATCGTTCGCGGAAAAAATGAGTTCTTGAATCGATTCGTTTTAGCATCTATTTCCTTGATCTTTCTCGCAGTATCGGGACGGCCTGTGTAACATGGTGGACGGATTCTATCGGTTACATCATCTCCGAACGTGCTTTCTCTAAATGTATCCAGTAAATTGATCCTTTGTCGCAATGTTCTAACTTCTAAAGACTCCCATCCAACGACCCGAAGTATCGCTGATTTATCGTAGCAATTCTTCACAAAACGTTTCGCCTTCCGCTGCACCTTTTCTAATTCCCGAATGCAACGCTTATCGACAGGGTCCCACACACTACACGCATACTCAAGATGATAAATTTGATTTTTGCCTAAATAACGCAAAATAACAACAACAATAGTGAATAAATCCTATCTACATTACATACATAAGTGTTCTACCTTTCGGTAGGTCCATGTGCCCTAGTATTCCCTATTCATAGCCCTTTCCTTCGATACCTGGTAACTTACCCCACCCTTTATGTCATCTAACATTTTTTGCCTTTGCCATCCCCTCTGTCTTTTCCCTTGCATTCTACCCTCTATTACATTCTTCAGCAATCCCTCTCCTCTCAATATCTGACCCACCCATTTCTTTTGTCGGCGCTTAATTACTTCAATTAAAACCCTTTCCTCCCCAACCATTTCTAGCACCTCTATGTTTGTTTTTCTATCCACCCAGCTCACCTTCTCCATTCTACGCCACACCCACATCTCAAATGCCTCCAATCTTTTGATGTCCTCTTTTCGTAAGGTCCACGTTTCACACCCATATAGCAAAACACTCCATATCAAGGATTTTACCAATCTTTTCCTGATTCCTTTATCGAGACCCTTTGTCATTAATTCCCTTCGCTTCATAAAAGCTTCCTTGGCCAATGCTACTCTTTTTCGAACCTCATCTCCACACCTCCCATCCCAAGATAGAACACTACCCAAGTACGAGAATTTGTCCACCTGCTCTAGTTTTTCCCCATCGACCCTGATCGTTAATTTAGCCTTCTTTCCCTTAGTGAATCTCATTACCTTAGTTTTACTTACGTTAATTTTCATTCCGTATTCCCTTGCCTTATCGTTTAGTGCATTTACTAGTATTTGTAAACCCCTTTCGGAACCTATCTACATTAATCTTTCTATATCAATTTTGATGGAAACAATTATTAAGAAAAGCTTTAAAGGATCTTAATGAAATTCCCTCCAGTAGAAACGAGAAATAAAAGTAGAAAGGAAACAAAGGGAGAATCTTCTCGGGTTTATAGCGGAACGGCTATCCGTGCTAAGTTTAATACCTCTGTCCCATCATCAATAAAAGAAAAACACTTTCCGGGAGGAGAGGAAAAAGGAAAAAACGGGTATAACTCCGCAAAAAGAGATATGAATATTCAGAAAACACTGTTCGATCCGTCCACCAAAAATATGCCACCAAAATTATCCATCTTCCCATCAACATCTGAATAAAACCGAAAGTAAGAAAAAAAGCGTTTTGGAGATTTCATATTCAAAATGGCGAACTTTTTTTGCCTCTTGGAATTAACACACGCAACCCCCAAAAGGTCCAATAGGACCCCGCGTCCTTACCTTTCCCTTTCCATAAATAAACCCCAAGATCCGCTCCCAGCAGCCAACGATCTCGCCTCACTCATTCCCAAGCAAATCGCACCAGCTGACGCAATTACCGCCTGCGCAGACCTGCTTCGGACTTGTTTCCACGGAAGGAATGAATTATCTCCGTGCCATGCGTAAATGCCCGTGTACTTGGCTTACTCTTAGACACACCGAGGTCCAAACTTTCCCGATCCATAGTAGTGCTGAATCGTAGCTAAATAATAGATTAAGACAGTCGATCTGAGATTCTAGAATGCAGCCACGGTGATTGCATACCCTTATAAAGAATGCCCTGCTCGAAAAACTGCCTAACTGAAAAACAATTGCTTCAATATTAATGGGGAGTTAACACGTTTACTGCGGATCACACCACCGTTGGAGTGATAAATGCATTGTAAATGGAGGTATGTGCAATTAACGTGTTAAACTACAGTCAAACCTTGAATTTCGAGCATAATTCGTTCCGGAAACGTGCTCGCAGTCAAATAATGGAAATTTAGATGATGCGTTCCAGAACCTAAAAATATACATTTACGACACAGACTCCGGATTCACTTCATGGTGTTCATAAATGTAAAACTGCTTCATTATGATAAACTTTTACTACACCACAAAATAATACAACAAACACGACCAGGTTCTGTAGCCAAGCTACATCATAAGGTGACACAAAAAAAATCAAACAAACATTATATAGGAAACCAACAAGAACAGTGGGGGAATGGGATGGAAAGTAAATCGATGGGAAGGAAGGTTACTCAACATTTTCATAAAATTATTAATTATTAATTAAAGTATAAATTTTGATAGAAGTTAAAAGGCAAGGCGAATTGTAATTGATGTATAGCGATAAACAGCTGCTTGCTGAACGAAACAGGAAAATACAAACGACGCGACGTTAGACGACTTCTTTACAAAAAAACAAAAGATATCAAATGAGTAAGAGACTTCCTCACACAAATCAATATCAGAAATAAATAAGCATACAATTAATGTAATAAAGAATTATTGAACAGTAAAAGTTACAAAATAATACAAAAAATGTATGAGTTTTCTTATTCCATGTTCTGTATCACTTATCCCCGTTATTTACGTATTAAGACGACCTCGTTTAACGCTGTTTTGTTTAGCGCTCGAACTTATTGGAACGTATCCCCAGCGTTAAGCGGGGTCTTACAGTACATACGAGTAATAATAATTATTAGGGGATTGACAAAAATGACCGTGTACGGTCTATGTATTTTATTGGAAAATGTAGTGTTGTACGGTCTATGTATTTTATTGGAAAATGTAGTGTAGTTTCTATCGCTAAATCGCACTAACACATTTCTAAAATACGTATCTGCTTTCTCCTATATGAGGTTATTTATTCCAGAGTAAGGGAAAGGGAAAAAATCTTTCGGCAGCCTTTCTAACTGTTATCCTTTCATACGTAATAAATTCAAGGATTTCTTCCCTCTTTGCACCGTAAACTCTTCCTGGAAGCTACCGCGGTCATCGGATAATTTAGCAAATATATTTGGATTTGTGAAATAGGACCTGCTTGAATTCAAATATTTGGAACGGAGAAAGGCTGGTAAAGATTGCTTCTCAGCCGAAAAGAACATTCAAATAGTACTTAATCTATAGTACGGAAGAATGTTAATAAATGCCTATATTTATTTTGCGATTATTTAATGGCGTAAGCAAATGCTTAAAATCTCATCCTCTTTTGGAAACACCCGTGCTTTCCCTCAATAGATCACTCATTCCCCAAAAAAAGCAAGATATCTACAATGTAGTAAATCATTAATTGCACAGGATGAAATACGAAAATTGAACCGAATAGAATAAGTTTGAATTACATTCACTTCTCTTTTTTTTAATTTTATCCGTAATTGAAGTTGACGTATAAGTTAACTATCATGCAAATAGCATAATTGACATCGTTATGTATTTATCTCGTTGAAAATGCACTGCGTATGGCCTAGGATTGGGCTTTAATATTAATGTAACGTAAATACTATGGAAAACGTACAAAAATACCTCAAAGAGTTTGAAATCAGGAGCTTAGCTCTTCTAACAGCAGAGGCCTATTTTATATTATTCACCATAGTAGGTGTTGCTACGTAAACTTTATCTAATAATACATAAGCCTCGATTTTTTATTACAAAAGTATTTCGCGAAGAAAAAACTACATTTTACTGTCGTTTTATTGTAATTTATTACTATACATCATTTGATGGAATTGTTTTTTGCAGATTAAAATATTCTATGCAAGATATTTCCTATTATCAATGGGCTACAATTCCCCCATTCGTAGGCGAATCTAGAAACTTGCCAAAGGGGGACGGTGTAAGACGATTGCCAGTAGATTTCCACGTATATATTTAGTGATCATGGAAAAACTTCATATACTTATTTTAATTCAAGCTCTTCGTCGGGTTCTAGGCAAAAGGCTACTTCTACAAAGTCAACAGGGGGTTGAACTTTAGCCCCTGGATCTGTCACTGCTCCCTTAAATAAATGACTGCCTAGCTATTTATTCCACATGCCAAAATTAAGATTTCCTACGCTATATGTAGAAAATTCTTTTATCTTATCCAAAATGTTTAGGTTACGTTACTGATAGAATTGACTTTTACTGATAATACCTGTGCTATTTAAAAATATTCTAGTAAGGTATATAAGGTCTAAGGATTCGGGATAAACTGCTTGTTGTAACAGTAGAAGAGCCATGAAAGATTTGGTACTTTCCTGGTGTAGGCTATGGATGAATTCTTCACGGGTTTTCCACTTGACTTGGTGAAAATATTTTCAATTGATGTAATTGGGATTGTCTTCCGGCTTTCATTAAAGAAATTATTATTGTTATTGAGTGAGTATGAGTATATTTTCACGGGTTTTCCACTTGGCTTACTTGACCTGGTGGAAAACCCGTGAAGACTTCATCCACAGTAGAAGAGCCTTTGGAATAAACAGAAGCGAAAAAGTCACTCATGACTGGGGATCCTGAAATCTAAATAAATAAAAAAAAATAGGCCCCTCTCATACACGGCTATCTGAAAGCTAATCGTTGAAGTTACAAGTTCTTCGATAAGTACACGGTATCTCTGATGATTTCCTCCCAATTCATTTGGAAAAGAGATGCTGGATATTAAAATAATGAAGATGAATTTGAAGCTATCCTGCGACACATACAACCAGTTCATACCATATACTTTTAACAAATTGAATATTTGTTGACTGAGCATTTGAGCCATTCATACTCACTCAATAACAATAATAATTTCTTTAATGAAAACCGGAAGACAATCCCAATTACATCAATTGAAAATATTTTCGAGCACGCACGACCATTCCCTAACCACAAAAATACGATTAGCCGGGACTCGAACCCGGGCCCAGGTTTTAATACCCTAGCACGCTAACCAGTCCGCAGCCACTGGCGAAAATTGTATGTATTTGAAATATTACGTTCAGAAGAGTATTCTCTAAACATTATTCTCTTTTCGCCAAATTATAAAACATATTAGACGACGTATGACATTAATGTCACAGTAAATTCTATTGAAGCTGAACATGGGCATGAATATTTAAAAAATGTTTCTTAGTGTAGAAATTCAGCATAGGGCAATTACATGCAAAAACGTGCGGAAATTCGGTACAGGATAATTACACAGGACTTCCAACTTCTCTATCTCTAGTGTAAAAACTATGATCTGGATAAACGTATTTCCTGTCACCCTAAAGAGTTGTGTAGACATATTTCGTCGCAATGACGTAGGATATCGACTACACACGTCATCCAACATCTCGCACGTCAACATTGCAAACTCCGAGCAAGTTAAAAGGGCAAAGAAGACTTTTATGGAAGAGAAAATATTTAAGCCATCAGGATGTGTGAAAGGCGGAACTGAATAATAAAAATTTGTGATTCATTACAGCGAGAAAGAATGGAATTTGATCAATCCAAAGACTCTTTTAATTAATTCTCCCCTTTTGACGTAATTTCCTCGCAAGAGCGAAAATTCCTATCGGATCTCCTTTCTTTTGTTTTCGGCAAATCCATAATTCTTAAAACGCAAGTTTCACAGCCTTTCTCTATGCGCTTTACGTCCTCTCGCGGTTTCCTCCTTCTACCAAAAGAAAATAGAAGTCATTGCGAAATATCGGTAACCTGAAGAATAATACTGAAAAATTATCCGGGTCGAACGTTATATTTTTGTCTGCTTCCTGTTCCAGAGTGACGAATGAATGGAAATTTAACTCGAAGATTTAATTTATCAAGTCGGTGCAACGATAATAAAGGAAAGTTTGAGTCTCAGTACCCTGAAGGTTTCCGTCTTTAAGTTCGGATCGGATCCGCGAAAAGACCTTTATTAATGAAAGAAACCTCGTCTGGGCTTTGAACGACGCGACTTTTTTTTTTGGACCGAAATCCGCTTGATTGAAACGGATAAATGATTTTTCTCCGTTGCTGAAATCTTGCGATAAAAACATTTCGGATAAGGGCTAGGAGTTTCATTCAATCCGCCGAGATAATAGATGTTCTGCTTCTCATCGACCCCGTTTTCTTTAGCAATTGTTGCGCGCGTTAAGATGAATGCTCTTTTCGGCGTGTAAGACATTTTGGTGATCACTAGCCTTCTGAAAATTCTTTAAAATGCGAATTCCTTTTACATCGTACTCAGATACATACTAATGTGCCAATGCTTCAGTGAAAAACCTTATTCATCATTGTAAATTGACTTTATTGTTATGACTGAAAAGTTAAAAAACCCTGCTTTCATAACCCTTCCATAAGAAATAGAGATATGTAAGAAATTTTAACAAACAAAGAGGAACTAAAGATGATCGAGGTGGAGTGGGTTTTAATAGAGGTTATTAAGCTCCAAATAAAATCAATCTTCTTTAGCGGGATTTGGTAGAATGCCGTTATAAATTAATCAATAAATATAACTTTTATTTTCCCACATATATTGGGCTTTGCTACCAATGGTTTCGAGCTGTCAGTTCATCGCCAAGCATTCCCAAGCCTGAGTTATATTTATTATTTCATTTATTAACTAAGCTTCGATAGAAAATAGTTTGGTCAGATATTGACAGAGGAGAAGAAAGACAAAAGATGTTCGATTACACAAATGGTGGAATAAGTCACCGGGAAGCAAAGGAAGTGTTAATAGGGAATGTTAAGGCACATGAACCTACCCAAAGGTATAACTCTTATGTATGTATGAAAAACTACTATTTTTATAACTTTTGCATAAGACCTCGAACGTTAATTAGTAAATGGGGGCAAACTTAACAGTTCGCCCAACTCCCCTTCCGTCTTCATAATTCTTCAAAATTTGTTTCTCGTAAATTACATTTTCAACGAAATGATCCTATACTTATCGAGAAACATCCTAAGTATATATTTATTATATATATCAAAATTTATGAACGAGGGACAAAAATTAGTTATTGAGGCTTTTACAAGTATATGTAAATGTCAAAATGCACTGTTTTGGCCGCAAAATTAGTGTAGCTCTTCATGACGACAGAGAAATAAAAACACTTTTACACGTTACCACAGAATTATCAAGACATTCTGTATTAACGAGTAAAAGTATTTTTATTTCTCTTTCAATAAGTATCGGTCACCCAGGGAATGTCTATTTCTCCACCATTTTCTTTTTCTCACCAATTTCTTTTTCTCACCATTTCTCCACTCTCACTATATTGCAAATCCGATCCATAACCCCTTCATTTATTTACACTTGTGTGCATGATTACCTCGTTTTACAACATATCATGACCTTACTTATAATTGGTATTATTTCCAATAACAAAACAAGGGGGACTTTAAGTTTTATTTCTCTTAGTTTCACTTTTGAGCTCCAAATGGCTTCGTTGATTAGTTACATTAAAAATACATAAAAACGTTTTCACTACATTAGCCGCGATGCATGAAATGATCCTCTTAAAACGGGTTAAATGGAATTGCTCGAAAAAGTATACTAGCTGATCATATTTGGAAATAATCCAAACTGGTTACCATATGAAATGGCTTAAGGACTCCTGGAGATGAGGAAATGTGGTGAGCTAAGTAATGTAAACGAGTACTCCAGAAGTTTGCTCTAGGATTTACGGAGTCCGTATTTCCAGCCATCTCTTGAGTAGCTACATAATTAATTTTGATCCCTACGTGGGAATAAGATGCTAAGATAAAAGCCATTGTAACAAGTTAGCATTCCTCGATGATAAGGATCCATCGTTATGGCTTATCACATAAGCTACATCCATGCTTTTATTTAATTCTCCGATTTTGAATCATTTCCCCCATTCAAATATGATGTACCTGAGTAAGTCATATATTTTGGTGTTGTTTCAAAATAGTCCGCGTCATACAGCCATACAAATCAAACTACTGGTGGATATCGACTTATTTACGACTTACGACTCATGCGACTGACTACCTTTGGCACTATAGACAAATTTAATTTATTTGTTTGTGAGAGAAAAATAATGTAACACGGCTGAATATATAATGAATAAGAGTTTTAAACTCCGCGAAGCCGTATGTCGGCAGATAGAACTCGCGTTTGGAGGCAAACGGGAAATTCTGGATTACCGATTTCTGGGAATTACCCTATGCGCATCGTGGAAACAAAGCTTTCATTCTCAAGGGTTCAGTAATGGGAAATGAGTAGAAGAGGTAGACCTTCGGGCTTATCTCTTGTGAAGGTGTGTGAAGGATAAGCGGGTGAGGTTTTTCTCTTATGACATCTGGAAGGAGTGTGAGGGTGCCTTCCTTCTTTCCTCAGGGCGGTAATCCCTAGTAATCGGTAATAAGGAAATGAGTAATATTTATGTAATTCCATCAATTTATTTTATAAGACCTATAACATAGATAAATGAACAAAATATGTACATTTATAATATCTTGATAGTTCATTTTTAACCAATTAGCTTGACTTACACCAAAATCGACTTACGATCATTCAATAGGAATGCAAGACGTAAAAATGCAGACGTAACTCGAGAACCGACTCAACTAAAAAGTGACTAGCCTAACCAGTTCTGATAATGCATTATGTGTTCGAAAGATAAACTCATTCCTTAATGTTATAATAATAATATAAATATAAAGGTATTGCTAATTTTATTCGGCTGAGCGCTTATCTGTGTAATCATTATATTGAAATGACAGGAATTCTAAAAAGTTCAAGGAAAAGGGTAAAAAAAGGTAAAACCTTCTCCTCTCGAAAAGCACGTCCAATTATTCTGGCATCATAGCTCAATTAGCTCGAGCAATCACCCAGAAAGTGGAAGATCCTACTTCAAGTCCCGGTCCTGTTAGACGTTTTTCATGGCCGTATCTACTGAGCTCTAAAAGAGTAGTTTCGTAACGGATTTTAAAATAATAAGTTAGCCATAAATTTAGTATTTGTTGCTAAGGATCTTTTAAACATTATAGCCTTCAAAAGTATACTTTTAAATGAAGAAGGATATTTTATAACGGGTGGCTTACTTGATCGCTACTGCAGAAAGTGGGGTGATTATCAGAAAATATTATCCAGGTTTCAGTAACATCAAAACGAGTATGAAATATCCGATAAATTTCAAAAATTTGAAAATTAATTAAATATTCGATCATAACGTAAAAATATGGCAAGAGCGGAATATGTGAGAATTTTAGCTGCCGGAAAATACCAATCCGAAATCCCTCTCATTTACTTGTATTTTAAATATGCATTGTCATTTTTATCCATTAATATATATCCATTATTTTACATTGACTTGTATTTAAAATATGCATTGTCATTTTTATCCACCCACTTGAACTTTGGACGTAGGTAAGATTTTGTATCCTTTGATATAACTGCAGTTTGCCTAGTGAATATTGATATTCAAAGAGTAGCAATTTAACCTATTAAAGTCTATACATCCCTTTAGGTCAAATGAAACGATAAACCATTATTTTCACAGATTTAATTCCACATCAAATTAAAGTGAACTGATCGATGTCTCCGTTAAAATTGCTTCTTAATTCATTCTCTCAGAGTTCCATGCTATCTAAAGCTATGCTAAATTATCCGGTTTAGAAAATTTTAAATTATCTTCCAATTTCAAATTGTACACCAATATTGATTGGATGCTAATTAACTCCCTAAGATTTTATGCTCATAATGCCAGTAACTAAATTCCTNATCGTTTAAAATTTCGTATTATAACGATAAAGCACAGATCGTTCTACAAGAAAGAGAATCGCTCATACGCATAACCGTCTCTTTGCACAAAATAGCCGTAGTGACTTCTTTCGCATTGGGCAGAGTAGATATTGAGGCCATCTGTAGAGTAACTTGGTCGTGTCCAAAGATAATCTAATTCAACAAAAGCCTACAGTTTTAAAATGTTTTATATTCGAAAAAAAGCTTATTCCTTAGATTTAATCCTGAATATATTCTAAAAATTGTCTCTATTTTCATTGAAGACGGATGGCCTCCAGATTTGCCAATTCAGCGATTTTTTCCTTCTTTCAGCGACATTTCTCATCTCATTCTTTACGGAGCATGTTTAACTACGTCTGCCTTCCTCTATCTACTCTAAAAATAACATTTTTGGCTTGTTTTAAAATTATACAGCATAACTTTCAGTTAACTGAGGACAACATTCATGGTATAAATGTAATTTGAGTGATTTCTGAACTGTTACATTATCTATAGAAGTGAATTTAAGCAATACTATTTTCCAATCACTTTTTAGCGATATTGTTTTTGAGTTAAGCAACTTTTCAGGGTGAATTTTGCGAAATTTCCAGAAAGAAATTGGCATCTTTGGTGGCATCAGGAGCTGAGATTAGCCCTCGTTTATTTTCATAATCATCATTGCACGAGCGAGTGAGCTTTCTAGTAACCAATAATCACTTCATCTCTCATTCTTAAATATGCTTCAACATAATTTAAAATTTCAAAGACCAAAGATAATTAAAGTTGGCAGGGATTCCCAAGCATAGGAAATTTTTCTGGCCTTTAGAGTTTCATAAAGATCTTTGAGCGAGAATATAGGTATATGCTGTCATCAAGACAAAAATCTATTGAGATTCTCAGAATCATATGTTTGCTAAATAGGAATCTTGATTCCGTCAAATATTAAAAACATCTGTCCAGAGAAAGAAAGTAGTGATGGTGTGAAAAGTCTCGATAGTGTATACTCGTATATTTGCGTTCTGAAAATCAGTTGTGAAAGGCAGGCTATTGCCCCTTCGTAGAATCAGAGAGGAAAAACTAATCTTGGAAAATAAACATTACATGATTGAACGTTTCTGGATTAATTGAATTTGAGGCTCCTGGATAGCCAAAAGGGTAGCGCGTTCGCCTATGAAGAAAACTATCCCGGGTTCGATTCGCGGTGGGGGCCAATGTGTGCAAAATGACCTCAACGCGTCGAACAATTCTACTGTTAATTGCGTTTTCCTGATCTAACTAACGAATTCAATTATTAATAAAATCCCTGCGGCACGAACCGATTGATACCTTCTGGACTGGCCTGAGGATTGAATTCTTTAAATCTCAATCAACGGTGGATTACTGCATTTGTTTAAAACGAATACTGATAGATTAAAAATAGAGGAAAGAAAATTTAATGTATAATTCGATCCATAATAATAATAAAAATGCATACTGCGTCGCTCATTGTTATTACTACATCTTCGATGGTTGTAAATGGTTTTCAGTTAGTTTTGACTAGTGGAATGAATGCATGGAAATATATGATACCGCGCAAGGAGAACACGAAGCCTAACATACGCTAGTTACGATCACTATATCTTATATACATATCACTACATATTATAACTGTACTCATGTTTCGTTGCTGTATACATAGTTAATCACATCACCCATCATTAAAGAAAAATGCATATTGCAATAATATTATTGACCCAATGTGTAACGTTAAAATCTACATTTACATACGTACCCGGCAAACCGCCTTTCGGCATTTGGTATATAAAATTACCTATATTCCGCAATGTTCGCCATCAAATGATCTTGAATGTGATCCTACAGAAAACAACGCTCAAAATCAAATTCTGGTATTTACTTACTACGTTTTCCATGTAATGATCGTTAATTAGACTTCGTGGACTGCAAATTGAAATGACTCAGCTGTGTAACTCGCTAACTTCATTAATTCTGGATATAAGAAAAACACCGCCAGCCAAATTAACAGAATTTTTTCGTTCCCCGTAATCAAATTATCCGCCGAATTTCCAAAATAAGAGAGGAAAATTGGAAATCTGTCTATATAACGTTTTTGGAAGTGTCTCACATCCACGTTTTTACTATGGCGAACTTCCAAATAGTCCTTATAATTGAGGTCATTATTCAGTAAATTTTAGTAAATTTTTTTGTAATTTCAACTGCAATTATCTATTAAAAGTTAATCATTTGACCATAAATAAACCATTTAACTTAT
>KZ308873.1:499212-537552 GCA_000376725.2 Ladona fulva
AGTTAACAGTTATTAATATTATTATTTAAATAAATATAATTAAACTGTTAACATTTTATGCACTACTGATTGTGTTTAAAAACATGCGCCAACAACAAAAGTTGAAGCGACTCTATTGTTGATTGGTAAGAAGTAATGACAATATCAATGACAAATTAAATAGTTTACATCCATTATTCGTTTGAAAGAAATATAATTTAATGCCTCCTCCGAAAGAATCTCTTTCCTGATAGAAACCTTATGCAGTATCATAATTATCCTTAGTTCCTTAAAGAGAAAGTTGATTTAAACTCGATCCCAATTCACCTTTGATAAACTATCCACTATATTTATATTATTTGATAAAATTAGATTTTAGAATCGTTTAAAATTTCGTATTATAACGATAAAGCACAGATCGTTCTACAAGAAAGAGAATCGCTCATACGCATAACCGTCTCTTTGCACAAAATAGCCGTAGTGACTTCTTTCGCATTGGGCAGAGTAGATATTGAGGCCATCTGTAGAGTAACTTGGTCGTGTCCAAAGATAATCTAATTCAACAAAAGCCTACAGTTTTAAAATGTTTTATATTCGAAAAAAAGCTTATTCCTTAGATTTAATCCTGAATATATTCTAAAAATTGTCTCTATTTTCATTGAAGACGGATGGCCTCCAGATTTGCCAATTCAGCGATTTTTTCCTTCTTTCAGCGACATTTCTCATCTCATTCTTTACGGAGCATGTTTAACTACGTCTGCCTTCCTCTATCTACTCTAAAAATAACATTTTTGGCTTGTTTTAAAATTATACAGCATAACTTTCAGTTAACTGAGGACAACATTCATGGTATAAATGTAATTTGAGTGATTTCTGAACTGTTACATTATCTATAGAAGTGAATTTAAGCAATACTATTTTCCAATCACTTTTTAGCGATATTGTTTTTGAGTTAAGCAACTTTTCAGGGTGAATTTTGCGAAATTTCCAGAAAGAAATTGGCATCTTTGGTGGCATCAGGAGCTGAGATTAGCCCTCGTTTATTTTCATAATCATCATTGCACGAGCGAGTGAGCTTTCTAGTAACCAATAATCACTTCATCTCTCATTCTTAAATATGCTTCAACATAATTTAAAATTTCAAAGACCAAAGATAATTAAAGTTGGCAGGGATTCCCAAGCATAGGAAATTTTTCTGGCCTTTAGAGTTTCATAAAGATCTTTGAGCGAGAATATAGGTATATGCTGTCATCAAGACAAAAATCTATTGAGATTCTCAGAATCATATGTTTGCTAAATAGGAATCTTGATTCCGTCAAATATTAAAAACATCTGTCCAGAGAAAGAAAGTAGTGATGGTGTGAAAAGTCTCGATAGTGTATACTCGTATATTTGCGTTCTGAAAATCAGTTGTGAAAGGCAGGCTATTGCCCCTTCGTAGAATCAGAGAGGAAAAACTAATCTTGGAAAATAAACATTACATGATTGAACGTTTCTGGATTAATTGAATTTGAGGCTCCTGGATAGCCAAAAGGGTAGCGCGTTCGCCTATGAAGAAAACTATCCCGGGTTCGATTCGCGGTGGGGGCCAATGTGTGCAAAATGACCTCAACGCGTCGAACAATTCTACTGTTAATTGCGTTTTCCTGATCTAACTAACGAATTCAATTATTAATAAAATCCCTGCGGCACGAACCGATTGATACCTTCTGGACTGGCCTGAGGATTGAATTCTTTAAATCTCAATCAACGTCGGTCAAATTCGTGTGATATCGGTAAATTCGTACTTTTCCCTAATTCGACCTCTCTTCGAGTCTTGCTGTGCAATTTGGAATCCTCACAAAGTAGGATTAGCTTCCGATCTTGAGATGGTTTAACGTAGAGCGGCTAGGTTTTGTCAAGAGAAAGTTCAGATCCGACAGCAGTGTTTCGGCTATGATAGAATCCCTTGGGTGAACTTCGCTTAGGGAGAGAAGACTAGATTACCGACGTAAGCTTTTCGAAAATTTTATCACTACAGATCTCACCGTCGAGATAGCTGATTGTTACTCCAGTTAGCAAAGTGTGCGATCTCCGAGAGAAAACAAGAAGCGATTCAGGGGAGTGATTTCCCGAACGGATACTTACTTCTGATGGTTTTTCCCTCGTAGTACTAGAGAAGCTAATGGCAGTTAGGAAGTGATAGATCATCGGTGTTTTTACACCTCCTACCACCCGCCTACCCTGGCGGCTTGCAGGATTTAAATGTATATATAAATTACTGTTACAATCATTTTTTTATCTTAAAACCATTCATCTTTCATTAGATTGTCATGTTGTTCCGCAGATCACCTACGAGATAAAAAGCAGTTTTTTCTATTCATTCTGCAGGTTCAACTCTGCTATACTCAATCCAGAATAATGATAGACTTAACGCATCCTTTCTGAGTGATTACACTTTTAAAAACTTCGCCATGTATCATCTACCATTCGCTCAAAGGGATACAGAGCCTTTCTAAAGAGGGAATATTTTCGGCCTTCTCGACTTTCGCCTATACTTGCTTAAATAACGCACTTTTTGAGCGGGAATTAATCTCTCGGTGACTTCGCAATGCGGGCGGACTTTCACTTGGTTAACACGCCCTTTGCATGGCAACGATCCATCCCCTCTGCACATCACGTTCGGCTTTATTTCACGATTTTAATAGTCCGGGATGAGAAGGAAAGTTCTCGGGCATCCCAGATATTTCACAGGCGTACAGGGAAAAAGTTTAAGGGTTTTTCGAGTAACTCTCTTTTATTAACACCAAGTGCGGGTAATACGCACATTTCAACTATAGAGTATGAATTCGCACTCATTTAAGTTAAATAACTCCTCTTCGAGTAGATATTTTATAGCTTGATTGCTATGTTTATATTGTAAGAGAAAAGTTGAACTTTAAATCGGGGTTAAAGCTACCGAAGAATGTGAGTCAAATTGCAGCAAGCCTTGAAACAAATGTACAGAAAATAGGCGATTTTAATTTTAAAAACATATCTAATTCCGTTTTTACCCGATCTTTTATATGAACACAATTTTATATGAACATTTTCCGGCAAACCATTTCCCTAATCGGTCATAACTTTTATTTCAACCTAAACTAGCCAGGTGATGCAAATCACACTGGATTTAAGAGAAAAAAATAGAATGATCGACATCTACAGAAGAATCGACAAGAGTAGAGACGAAACGGAAGATGAAAGTGTCCATGAACCTGTCAGACCGATATTACCCAACCAGTTGATAGCGTCAAACTCGTAAATCGCTAGCTTTTTTCATAGACTTTTCCTATTTCCTCAATCACGTCTATGGTAACCGTATGGTGATAATAATTACAGACAGTAAAACTCGTTTGTAAGGATCACGCAACTTACAAAATCCCGCCTATACCTAGGATTTGCCAATGGGGAGGGGGGAGTTCTAAGCCATCGATTAAACACTGTTTTACCAAAATCCCAAGAAATCCTTCCACCCAAAATTTAATGGAAATGGAAACTGATATATATTAACATATATATCCTTCCAGTTAACAGTGGCGTGTGTATTGCACACATGCAGTGAGGCCATCCTCTAATTGGGAAGTCTGAACCCCCAAAACCACCCCCTTGGCTAAGTCCCTGGTCTTAGACATTAATTCTTACGCACATAATGAGTATGGATGATATAGAATCACCTTTAAAGGAACTAGTTTTTGGTCCACATCTTTCATAACGAAAAATATTCGTCATCCCCATTACCTAAACACACCGTAATGCTTTACTGTAAGATGTTTTCAAGCCGGGATATCACGTTAGCCTTCCTCATAGTGACTACGTGTTGCTGTTGCCCTCTGTATTTTTTCGGACACAGAATAAGGACTAATTCCATCGCGATGAACTCAAATGGCCTATCAAATCGAGTCCTATTATTTCTCTCTTATATTTTGCATAGTAAATGGTGTATTGCATAATATGTAGTAGTGCAGCAGAATCTCTACTAGTTAGATTTCCATATTTTAAATTTCTTATAGCAAAAAATCTATAAACCTCACGTGAGGATTTCCAATTCCATCGTCCACGCACAATTGCGTTACATAATAAAGTTAGTGTGAGTAATCAGTGGAGTAAACAATATATATCACTAAACGGATCATAGAAAGGTGCATTTAAATCAGAAGACAGAGAATATTTTCCATTTTTATTAATCCTAATTCATAATTCAGGTTAAGATCAGTGCGATGTTTTATAATTTATAAACTAGCGTCAATTAATACGATTACATCTTAAAATTGCTTAGAGGTAAGCAATTTTGGGATGAATAAGAAAAGTTTATGTTGTATGACGATAGTAAAAAGTTAAAGGTTTGTTGCAGAAGATTAACGGCATGAAACCCTGCGATTCTACGATTTACCTGACAAAAATACTGTAATTGGATTTTTTTTAAGTCCCATTTATAACAAAATAAAATGCCTATCCCCTGAAATACGTTGTAAGTGAGCTTTACTGTATTTAGAATCATCACTTTACTTATTTAAAGCTTGTTAATCGCGATTATTTAAATCAGTCTTGGTTTTACAACAAAGGATTGTGTATACCGTATCGTATTTACTCCATATGAATGTATTATATTTGATTAACTTTGAAAATGTATGTAACAAAGGACCTCACATACTATGTTCCACTTCTATTCAACAGTTTCGCATTATAAGTTATTTATAAAATTCTGATATTTATCTTCTCCCGAACGATTTGTTTTTAAAGTTATATTGTCTACAATTATGATTAAGTCATTACTCTTATAAACTAATTGCTTTATTGTGTTATATATTTTACTTACTAGTAATATTATTGCATATGTTTTTTGTTAATACGCGACACTGTTAATTAATTAATTTGTTAATTTATACAACACAGACTTCTAAATAAACTTAAATTTCACTCACACCTTTGAAGACGTCATCTGCCTAGTTTATAAACTACGAAATCAAATTCTTAACTTTTATCCTTGTGTATGTCGAACTTAAGCTCAGACTGGTTTTTTTAAAATTAGAAGGTCGGACACGTTTTAATTTAACCGAGTAAAAAAGAGATAGGGGTTTTAGCTATAGTTTAAGACGGGACTATATATTTAACAATAAAAATTGTTGTCGATGTAACAATAAGATGCGTACTCAAAAAAATTGAACAAGTTTTGGATTAGAAGTAAAAAGGTGGTCTTTAAACTTCCATACCAATCGTCTTTTTTGACGTGGCCTATGTAGCAAGTAAGGCAAAAGCTAAAAATTGGCCTCGATAGCCTTGACAAAGCCAAACGACATCCGCTTTTTCACCTCCTCGGGCTTTTTTTAACTCGACCGAACAAATCGATATCGACCTCTTGAGCGTATTTTTTCCGAAGAACCTGCAAAAATAGAATTTGCTCGCTGAAGCGAATTCCATTTTAAGGCTGAAAGTGATCTTGCACATACTTCACATTCTTCCACCAAATATTAGTTTCTCGCGAGCCTTTACTCAAAGATAGTTTTCTGAAATGTTACCACGTTACTTCACTGCTGAAGATTAATGGGAAAGTAATCAAAGTATTTTTGCAGTTATTGCACTTCTAAATAATGTAAACGGTAGAGCTAAGGCAAAAGCGGGATTTACAAAACCTCGAAGTTTTGGTAGCTGACGGGTAAGAATAAACAGACAAAACAGTGTGTCGAGAGATAATAATATTTATAATTTTAAAGTGAGCGATGTCACAAAGATGAATATCCTACGCCTGTGCTTAAAGACCTTTTCTCTTCAACGAAAGTATGCAATTGAGGAAATGTATGTATTATGTGATNAAGATATCTTGTAAAGTGTGACGAATCATACCTTAATCAAAAATATGTATATTTTTTTCGTCCGCATTATATGATCTGCAATTTTATAGGAACCGTGAGTGAGAACAATCACGCAACCGTCGCCCAAATTCAAGGCATCGATAGTTCAAGGTAACAGATTTAGTTAAAGAGAAATACATAGAAAATATAGATTTGCGAATTTGAATCACAAATAAAGAATTATTCTTATGCCTGCAGAAGAAGGAAACTTATTGGATTGAATTAATCCATTTGCAGATCAATACTCCAAATAATGTTACACAATCCGCTGAATCACCAGTCTATCAAGGGGATAGATACTTATAAAATATACTTCCCATTCTTTAGAAGAGAACATTGAAATTAATTAGCTATGTAACAAAAGATAAAGATAAATATTAAGTCTCACTCATGACCAATTTCAAAATTTCTCGGAGACAGGAATTCATATTTCTAACGGTCAAACAAACATATACAGACATATCATATTATAATTAATAACAAATTTAAACTCGTAATCTGATATCAAATTGCAATATCACGAAAATACTACAAAAACGAAAGAGAAAAGATTTCCATTATAAAGGAGATGAAACACAGTTTTGGATTGAGGAATACCATTACGTAAAGGTCACTCGACGTAGTATTTTTTGAGAAAAGTAGGTATTCACGTAAATATAGCAAATAAATATTTCACCAGTAATGGATTGCGTGAAAATAAAAGTTACAAGTCGTTCTCGTGCAAAGAAAACTTAATCATAATTAGAAACTTAATCTTAATTGAAAATAAAAGTTACAAGTCCTTCTCGTGCAAAGAAAACTTAATCATAATTAGAAACGTCGGAGTTCAAATTTGCAACAGTCATACACATTTCGATGTGAAACTCGATAGAAAATTGCCTTTTTTCCAATTAAAGAGTTGCGCGATTTAAATTCTATATAAAAAGAAATATTAAAAATCCAAACTGCCAATACTCATCATCAACTTGTATTGTCACACCAATATGAATTGCGCACCAGATGCTCAAACTTCGGCTTTCCTACAAAGCTTGAAGTCACTATAATTCAGTCTTGAGCCCATAATTATTTTTACTGCCACTCTTACAATCTTTCTGTGGATATCTCTTAATTGCATTAAAGTTTGTAAAAATCAAACAATCAGGCCATCGTTCCTAACAAGCACACATTACTACGGAAAAAGGCCTTTAAATAATCGGACATTAAAACTATCAACTTTTCGAGAACCAGCCAAAATAAATTCATGAAGTACGAGCCTAGACAAGTAAAATCGATTTATAGTATCAATACTTCCCTTATTCCTAACTTCCCAAGTTAGGAATAAATACATAATATTGAGTAATTCATAATGCTTAAAGGCTTTAGCAGTCCTACACCAAAGTAGATTCAATCTACACGACTTTTCTCGAAAAAGATTCTTCTTTTCAGTAATGAAACTTACCGATCGCCTACGGTTAGCATATCTGTTCAGCAGAAAAATAGTTAGAGCTGATACAACCTTACTGAGCTTCCTATCCTAGCAGAAAATACTTCAAATTTTAAGTGACGAACCTCGTCTTTCCCTCAGTTACTTGAGTTCACAAACAACTTCCAACTGAACATGGTTTAAATAGCCTTTGGGAACGCCTTATCATCGATTGCCACTAAGGATTTTTTCCAAAACTTCATATATTTGAAATCTTTTTGAACGACTGTTTTGAAATTCGAATGCTACGCGTTTATTTACGAAATCAAGGACAAGAAAAAACTCAAAACTCTACTATAGGGGCAAAGTCGTTGAAATTTCATAACGTGCCTCACAACTGACCTTACAATCCATCGGCGACTCCTCCACTTCCCAGAAAAGAACAAGTCATGACTCGCAATCCAATGTAAAATATGAGAAAGCAAAGGATTACTTGAAAACATTTGTTAACCGGACTTTTCCTGATAATTTCCATAAACCTTAAATACCCGCAAATAAACACAGAAAATCCTATTCTCTTTGCCTTCTGAACAACAAAGGGCAGTAATGATTTAGATTTGTTAATTTCTGAATATTGGTAGCAGTATCAATTTTTAATGGTCCCTCGAAAGCTAAGGTCATTTGAACCAGTAAAAATACTGTGAGTTACTGAAAAATTACTTCAAACAGGGCTCCTTGGTGCAGTAGCTGTACAGACTGTCAAGTTGGAAAGCAATAAATAAATTTATGAAACTGACTTTAGCTTTCCAGTAAAAATATTTTTTAATCAGACACTATAGAAACAGAAAAAGATAAATAATGTATTCGTTAATCCAAATTTGTATCCGTTAGCGAATTTTAAAAAGAGCAATAAACATGTTCGTTTGCAGATAACTTTATTGGCTAAAGTAATCGCTGGGTGTTACAGTATCTAATAGACTTAATTTACGTTTATTTGAAGTTGTATCTCGAATATTTGAGGTTAAAAATTCGTGAAATATTTCCGTAGTTTCGCTTACATTCGAGTAATTATGAGATGGTCACCAAAATTTAAATGTATCTTCATATACTGAAATCTGTATCTACTGCTGTTATGAGATCTAAATCGAAAAATATTTTACAAAGTCGAAGCAGAAAATCTATCGTTCTATGAGCAGCTTATATCTTGCATTTACTTAGCTGCTTAAGCTCTTGAGATTCGTTCACCCTCTTAAAGATTCCATGACACGATAGCGAGTAAGAATAGGAAATGAATACAGAGAAAAAATTGAACTGCACCATTTCTATTAATAAATTCATAAATTTGTTGCTATTTATTATCCACTATATTAGGAATATATAACTGTTACAATAATTTTATATTAGCGTTGCTTTAGGCGTGATTTAGGCTGACTGAATAAGTTGGTCATTGAATTTCAAACCTACAATAACGAACAAGGAGAATAAACCCTGTTATAAGTATGGTAATCAAGTACCATCAATATAGCATTTTTAGTCGATCCAATTCCTTTGGATAATTTGCATCCCTACACAAAACAGACCTTGTACAATCTTAAACATATGAAACATATATTAATTGTTTGAAAGTAGAATTTCAAACTCACCTCTTGTGGGTTCCTCCTCATTCCATCCGAAAGGGGTCCCAAAGCAAGCTGCCTCCAAGCACTCTAACCAAGCACTGCACTTTTAGCAATAACTCGCCTAAGAAAAGAAAAAATGCAAAGTATGAGATAAACTTCCATTATTGTTCTTATTTTAAATGTGTGTAAGTAATATTTTTATGAAAATAAGTATTCCAAAGTCTTTACATTCGCATTAAAATCTAGATCGGATTAATTTCCGGAAGAATCGGTAGCCCCGAAGCTAGTGATTTTTCGCTAATGTTACCTATATTCCCTCAAAGGAAAGTGTTATGTTTGTAATTTGATAAATATAAAGGAATAAATATTATTATTATTATTAATTGGAGAATAATGCCTCGAAAAAACTATAAAACTAAAGCAACAAAATGTATAGACTGATAAGGTATCTTGTAAAGTGTGACGAATCATACCTTAATCAAAAATATGTATATTTTTTTCGTCCGCATTATATGATCCGCAATTTTATAGGAACCGTGAGTGAGAACAATCACGCAACCGTCGCCCAAATTCAAGGCATCGATAGTTCAAGGTAACAGATTTAGTTAAAGAGAAATACATAGAAAATATAGATTTGCGAATTTGAATCACAAATAAAGAATTATTCTTATGCCTGCAGAAGAAGGAAACTTATTGGATTGAATTAATCCATTTGCAGATCAATACTCCAAATAATGTTACACAATCCGCTGAATCACCAGTCTATCAAGGGGATAGATACTTATAAAATATACTTCCCATTCTTTAGAAGAGAACATTGAAATTAATTAGCTATGTAACAAAAGATAAAGATAAATATTAAGTCTCACTCATGACCAATTTCAAAATTTCTCGGAGACAGGAATTCATATTTCTAACGGTCAAACAAACATATACAGACATATCATATTATAATTAATAACAAATTTAAACTCGTAATCTGATATCAAATTGCAATATCACGAAAATACTACAAAAACGAAAGAGAAAAGATTTCCATTATAAAGGAGATGAAACACAGTTTTGGATTGAGGAATACCATTACGTAAAGGTCACTCGACGTAGTATTTTTTGAGAAAAGTAGGTATTCACGTAAATATAGCAAATAAATATTTCACCAGTAATGGATTGCGTGAAAATAAAAGTTACAAGTCGTTCTCGTGCAAAGAAAACTTAATCATAATTAGAAACGTCGGAGTTCAAATTTGCAACAGTCATACACATTTCGATGTGAAACTCGATAGAAAATTGCCTTTTTTCCAATTAAAGAGTTGCGCGATTTAAATTCTATATAAAAAGAAATATTAAAGATAAAATCTTGCCCACGTAGGTCAATCAAAGATTTTCAAATTATTATTTGCATGCAAACGTAGAAAAAATTGAATTCGATTCGGAAATAACGTATTTCGTTAAAAAAACTGTTGTAATATAAATAAAATAAGCTTAAAAATTCTAAACTTAAGGTTTCGCTCACAAAAAGAAATATCTCCGATGCTCCGACAAAATTCAAATTTTTAACGTTCATACTAAGCTGGACGTATTATACCATGACAAAATCGTGTGCTCGAAAAAAAGTAATGAAACCACAAATTTCTCCATTTAAGTGTCCATTTCTTACCTTTGATGCTTGCCTCCTGCTCCTGAATTATGGAATGAGCCCTACGAAGCCGAACACCACGTAACAATTTGTCACTTTTAATTTCGCGAGTTTACACTTTTAATTTCACTACTTCGTACTTAATACGCTTCGAATGGCAACTTACAACTATTTAGTTTCTAATTTAACATAATACGCGACAGTAAATGACCAAAAATAAAAATCGACCGACTTTAAAATAATCTCTCGCACCACCGTTCAAGACGCCGCCGAACACTAAATGACGTTATCCGTTAGAATTTGAACATCGTAAGGCGCACTGCGTCGATCGTTGAACAGTATAATTAATGATCTACTGTTATTTTATTTGAATATAAATTACCTCAATATTTTTAAAATATTTGTTTATTAAAAATATTATTTTTTATTTCTTTCTAAATTAAAGAAATTACCAGAAAATTATTGTATGATTATTTATGCAGTTGCGAATATGACCGTCCGCGAAATGTATATTCTAAACCGTTTGTTACGTCGCATAAATTAGAAAATATTCAGATTAAATGTTAAAATTAAAATGTATCAAATTAGAAATCACATTAATCGCTACTTTATGAATTAACTACTTAGAAATGTACTGCAGAAATGAACTAGAAAGTAAATTAGATGGTAACTATTGCAAGTCTTTGTAAGTTGGTAGTAAGTATTGTGAGTACACATATCCAATACTACTTTAATCTGAGGAAAAATGGTATTGCAGCAGCAGCATGCATAGCTGAACCAAATCTTGAAATACCTTTTTGTAGACAATACTTCACATACAATAATATATCGTTTTTTGGAAGTGAAATACTAACCCACAGAAAACGTCCGCCACCCAAAACTGAATGATTAATAAATACTACCGGCCATCGCTTTTCTTAGTGCAAGCAAAGGCACTATTTGAGGATATATTAATTAAATCGTCATGCAATTTAAAATAAGTGCGCCTCACCCACAATATTTTAGCCTTACGAAAAGTTAGATTTCCAACATCAAAACATTCAAATACATAAATTTAATTCATAAATTAAATTGTTTGCTAGGTAACTCTCCCCAGAAACATTAATTAGCTTAATTTTTATATCTCACTAAGCTGTTTTACCTACGGGAGTTATCACTCGCAAAAGCGTTCTAACGCAACAAATTAAAAGCAGATGATTTAGCTGTGGCTGGATAGAGATTGAAATCCCCTTACGTTCTTCACTAAGTAATACAGTAACGTGAGAATGGCCTGCTTTGTGAAGGCTTTACACAGAAAGTTCCTCGAAATAAATCATAAGTAGCATCTCACTGATATGAAACATCACTTCTAAATAAGCAAATCTACTTAAAAATGTTATCACTATATCGAGAGATCAGCTCACCATCTCTTGATTTTAAAAAGTGAAATTAGTTTTAACCTTACCTCATGAAAATGAGTACATTCCTTGATAGAAAAGCCGCATATGCCAACAAAGTAGCTTCAGTATCAAAATCTTATAATGCACAAAAATATGGAATAAAGTCTAATGTGCGATATTTATAAGTGGAGAGATGTGCGCTGAGACTTTCGACTTGGTTGAAGCCACAATGTATTCACAGATAAAATAATCCTGATCTTTTCCAGCCAATATTTATCACACACTTTCATGAAAGCTTCTTACATACCCACATCATGCACTTTCCCTTGCTGCAAGCAAACTATACGAAGTTGCGAATAAATTGTATCTTATCCGGCCGGACTTCATGGAGAGACATTCTGAAGGAATAAGCAAAATTTTTCCGTATCCTCAAGATGTTTATTACACTTTTAACTGTTAGTACTCCACCTGTGTGACAAATATCTTGTGGATAGTACTAAGTTCTTCTTATTCCTTTATACGAAGTTGGTTTTATCACTATTACACTCACACGTCCTGGCCAGTTCCTCAGAAATTATTTCAAGAGTCTCTTCCAGCATACAAAATTGATTTTACCACTGTTACATCCTCAAATACAACACACATGACAGGAATCACCATTTGCTCCTTGAACTCTTTGCATATAACAAATTTAGTCTAAATCAAAGTAAGCCTCACACCATAATAATCCTCTGGAAATAAACTCAATCCTCTGTTCCGAAGAATCACTCACTCACAGGAAAGACAACGAAAAGGCAGTCACTTCATAGAGACTCATAGCTCAACTGCCCAAGTCTCTAGCTTTCTGACGGACCAACCTCCTCGATGATTCATGGCTTTGCTCGAATACCGTGCTTAATAGAAAGTAAAGGTGATCTAACAGCGCTCTGAAATATGTTTTCCCTCAGTTGCGTGCGTGCTTCTAAAGCTTCAGATCAACTGGGGTAGCCGCGGAACATACATTAGACCATTTTCTATCAGCCGCACTGAGTTTACGTGAGCTAACACTGCCCTTCGGTGAAAAAGGAAAACAACATGCATTTCAAATAACCTTGACCGTGCAGGTGAGCGTTTAGAGGTTCCATTAACTGGCCTTATTACTCGAGAACGAAAAATATTTACTAAAGAAAGTAAATCTGCCTTTATCGGTATCATTCATTCGTAATCGTGAAGTACCCTTTAGAATTTTAAAGGTGGCTTTCTAATACAGATATTCTAGTCAGACTGGCACATTAATTAATGTAATGCTGATTCCGAAGACGTCAAAAAGTAGTTGAGTATGGATTTCCGTAATAATTACGTATACTTTATAAAACAATCTATTTTTAACTCAAAATACATTATGCTCCCAATAATATCTTTAGTTTAGTGACCATAATAAAATGTGATTTTAACTTTATCGGGAAATAATTAAAAGGCACATTCATTTATAAGACGCATTTCTTTTCTCATTGTAAATTAATCACCCGGAGGCTGGCTGCGTTATCATCCACTCCAAAACTTTGGAGTGGGTATGAGGTGATTGGAAAAGATGAGGAGTGAGGTAGTTTTCCCCTGTTTCCCTAAGCTGAAAGATGCGACTTCATAGTCCCAATCTCGCCCGCAATAAAGACGTTCCTATTCTATTCTAAACCAGAACGATTGAAACGAAAATTTCCAGTTTGCTGAAGCACAATGACCCTTTAAGTTATTAAACGTTACGCATTAAAAAAGGAAAGATGATCACAACATACGATACAAAAGAATTTATACCAATTTAAAATTACCCTTTGTAAGTTATTGTGGTTCACGAGAAACGTCGTTAGATATTGATAATCTGTATTAGTTTATGAAAGGATTTTCAGGAAGTACTTTATGGAGGTGCAGTATGTATTTAAGTGGATTTTTAAATGTGTATGCTGTTATTGATGTGATGCATCTGTTGTGGAATAATATAGTTGTAAATCATAGCTGCTTTAATTGTGAATTTGTATTCATATGTAATTGTTATACGTAAGTCATAGCTTTTTCTAGGGGTCTCATAATATCAACTATATCTTCCGCAAATGTACTTTCCCTAAATGTATCGANNNATCTTAGCTGTTTTAGTTTTCAATTAGAAAATGTTGTAAAATATTTTAGTTAGTGAAAAGGGTGACTATTCACATATGTATATATTTTTATATATAGAACTTAAGTGTTAGTTGTAGAATGTGAGTAAAGTAACGTCGCCACCTGACCTAATGTCATCCTGCGGCAGAATTGTACAATATTAATAGTAAACACTAATACTATTACCTGACATCGGGAATACCCAAGACAAAGCAATAAAATTTGACTGACCAGAGATTGCAATATTTTTTTAAAATACTGTCACCGTGTTGGGATAATTTCCATAAAATATTTTAAGTTGATACGTTGATATGCCAAATATTATATATACTTTTAAATATTATAGTTTTACTTCTTATGGAATGCGAGAACATAAAATAAGATGCAAACATTCAGAAGAAATAAATTAGCATTTTTCCACTACATTTATAAAACCTTCAAAGGAAGAAATGAAATTTTAAGTCGTCATGGCAAGTATTTTCTGGAAATATAATGTCTCAGTGATGAAGTATTTGATATATAAAATACTTCCCGAACGAGTTTATGATTCCAATGTGCTCAAATAGATCGAAAGCGAGCTATCATATAAGTTCTCCACTAACTGACAGATGGCTTTGGCTTATGCAAGAAAATGAATAAAATTTAAATTATTATAAATAACTGTCGAGTATATTTTTAAGATATATTGGCTGTTAATTCTTACTTTATCTTCCAAGTGTTTTGATTATTTAGCCCGTTTTTGTAAGATTTTTAATTGGTTTTCAGTAAAATAATAAAAGTTATAACGGCAACCCTTTCTGCTGCGTACCCTTAGTTTGCCATTAAGTGACGTACAAGAGGCGTTCCGCATCTCTTTGAGATAAACCTACGGTTAAAGCGGAAAATTCCACGCAAACTCGAAATACATAAAAGTTTTCATAGTCGGAGAGCAGATATAGAATGAAAATCCGCGATAGCTGGGTTGAGAGAAAGGAGAAAAAACGAGAACGTGCTTTAGCGCACCTTTGAGGATATGTGCTCGATATCCCGGATCGTCATAAACAAAGTGGCGATGTCTCCATGGAGACGATGCGGAGAACTCGATGCAACAAGTCTGTAAACATAAGCGAGTTTTATTGCGTACGGAAAGGTCATTCCTTTATAACCGAATGATGGATTTACAGCTACTTTAATGGTACTTCAAAATCCAATTGGTTGAGTTGAAAAGAATCTTCGATGATGGGATAACGTTCCCACCGCGAAGATCTTTCATGAAACGACAGAAACGGAGAGAGTGCATATAGTGATTTATCACTATATGAACATATAGTGGTTTCCACATTTTATTTTCGTAGATATCATACATAACTTTGAGTAAACCTCTTAATTATAAAACGATTAATATCATAATCATAATAATTAAAATATAATAATAATAATATTGTAAAATTCCTTATAAATTACAATAGGGTAACTTTGCCACCGTGTAACTCAACAAAAATGTAGCTCAAAGGTAAGTTAATTGGTATCACTTTTGTTTACAAAACAAATTACGGCTTTGGCTTCGTAAGGACGATCTTATCATCTTAAATGGAAGTATACACTTTTCATAACAATTAATTAATTAACGATGGGAAATTTCATTTCCTATCGCTTGGCACAATTCTTTTCATGCAGTTTCAAGATTGATCAATCGTTATATTGGAACGAATTCTTTTGATTTATTCTCAATTTTTATGAGTAACAACATATTACCATAAATAACATGAATTATTGCGTAACTTAATTATGGCAGTGCTATGTTTCTTGCCTTTTCCGTCTCATATATAAGCAATTAAGTCTCCACTTATTATGAAAATTTTACATGTAATCGGTAATAAGTTAAGACATTGTGGAATGCCCGAATCTCTTAAAAGAAAAACATCTACATCTACATAAAAACCCGGCAAGCCGCCTTTCGGCGTGTGGCAGAGTCGACTACATTTAAATTCATTCCACTAATTTTATACGGGTGGTTGACACAATTGTTACCTTTCGAAGAAATTGACAACAGAGCATTTATTTGCATTAAGATCTAGTTGCCATTTTTCGCACCACCTTTGAATGTGAGCTAAATCGTTTGAGAGTGGAGCGCTATCTTCGTCACTTGATATTTCTCTGTATATTACCGAATTATCCACAAATATCCTCACATTGCTATCGATCTTGTCGCTTAGGTCATTGATATAAATGAGGAAGAGTAAAGGTCCGATTACGCTCCCTTGAGGTACGCCTGAAGTGACTCTGACTTTATCCGAACTAACGCCATCAAGTATCACTTGCTGTTCTCTCTCGTGTAGAAAATCCTTGATGCAGTCACTTACGTCCACCTGCTAATTTTAGTTTGTAAATTAATTTGTAGAGGGGGACCCTGTCGAAAGCTTTCTTGAAACCAAGGGAAATAGCTAGTTGGGTTTCGCATGATCGATTCTTTCTAAATCCGTGTAGGTTCTTACTGAGGAAACGATTGCTATCTAAGGATTCATAAGTGAGCTGACAACGACAACCGACTGATTAGTTAATTTGTTTTTCTAAACGGTCACTACGGAGCTTTTCTACTCGATACACATATATACAAAAAAATAAATTTTATATTTGTATGGCGGATTCTATAGAGCCAAGTCGGCAATGCGTTCGACTTCAATGAAATTCGATTCCTCGTGGGGGCCTACGAGCAAAATGGCCTTATACGCACAATAACAGTAATACTATGGCTTTTTATTCTAAGTTAAACCCTTAATTTTGCTAATTCGTTCTTATTATTCTTTCACAGGTCATTTTGAAATATTTCTCTTAGCAGCCTCGGAAAGGTTTTATGTTGAAAAATGTTGATCTGCTCTGAGATTAATTGAAGGTGATTCAAACTTTCTATCTCGGGGTCACGAGGAAAAGAAATATTTTGCCAAAAACTAGCTTTTTAATATTTTCCGATTATAAAGGATGCTTATCAAACAGCGGGATAGAAAGTATGTGAAGCAATTATACTGAAATAAGATCGAAACTAGAGGTCCTCATAGGGACACTCTACCCTTTAAAATAGTATTACCCTATGAAGGGTAGTACTATTTCAAAATGCTGAAATTATTATTACTAGCCGTGTCTCAAAAGCTTTTATCCCTGTGCTAAATTCTTTACTTTTGTGATGGAGTACTGTAAGAAATTCGTATATTGGAACAATTAATATAATACTAAATATTTTAACAGCATTATTGCAAAATGAATCTCCAGTTTCAATATTCCAATGCGTAACTCGTACCTAGTACTACACTCTAATGAATTCAGCGAATAAATTGAAAATAGTCGCTAGAACAGCTCGTTCCGGAATTCCAATCACGCAGTAGATTATTGGTCCCCGAAATCGAGTCCGCCTCATTCAGAATAAATAGGGAGAGCGAAAGGGGGGACTGAATTTCGTTACTTTTTTTCCTCCATTAATTCAATCAATCCCGTGTAAGACCAACCGATCGGCATTAACTCTGCTTCCAAAACACGCCTTCGATCGAAGAGGGAGAAAGTGGAAAACCAATCAACCGCTCTGACCCCACACCGCCATCCCCACTCCTCAAACACAAAAGACTATTCAGGAAAAAATATACGTTAAAAGAGTTATTTTTCTCGTTTGCGACGGAAAAATGGCGAGAAACGACGGGTGAACTAGACTGGTTATTATTCCATAAGCTGTCGGCGGAGAGGAATTTCGATTAAAGTCACAATGGACCGCCCGTCGGTTTTCAAACGGAATTTGCGAAGAAAAGAAAGTTTTCGGGAGAAAATTGCCCTGCTGAGATTAGGGATAGATTCGCGCGGAAACGGAAATAATGAGAGACATCGTAATGGGGAGCGAAGAGGATAATTTCGTTCTCAAATTTTATGTAAACGTTTTATGTAAAATATTATTAAAGATTATGAATTAATTTTGTAGTTGTTCTTTATAAGTAAAGATAAATATGCAGAGGCGTAACCAAGGAGGGGTTTTGTGGGTTCGAACCCCACCATGAGAACAGAGTCAACAGAAAACGAAAGCAACCTTGAGGATGGCTTCTAGCAATTATGCCATACAAGCACCGGTGAAGATTGGCAGGGTATATGTGTTAAAAATAAGCTGTTTTTATTTTCGTTAGATACTGGGAGGAAGGAACCTGCCACTGGATTGTAGGCAATGCAGTGTTTACTCTATGGCTCTAACCTCCCAAGGACAAATCCTGGTTACGCCCCTATGTGTATGCAAATACCAAAATAACCTCAATTTATAAGCACGGTAACGCTAATTGGAATTTAAACCAACAAATTATATGTAAAATTATGAAATAATAGTAGTTAATTAGACTTAAAGTATCATTTTCAATAGCTGTGCTCAGCGTTTCTGTCTTGTGCCTCCGTTCACCGCATATTTTTTCCTATTGTTTTCCAGTTCATCTGTTTCCTCGGAATTAGCACCAAAGCTAATAGACGTGGTAAATTATAGTAGAGGAGCAAGAGCTATATAGAATAATTGGTCGATTGAATGAAGAGAATTAAAAGTTCTGAGTATTCAGCTTAATTGCAGTTTCTATGTAAAATCGCTGGGTCAAACCATCACGTGTTTCTTATTCAACTCAAATGTATCCACTACGAGAGAAACTGTTAAATAATGCTTTTTCTGCATCAAGGAGACTATAAAGTAAGATCTTCGTGCTGAAGGTACAAAAGAGTAAACAATTTTTGGGGACTTAAGGGGATATTCACTAAAAAAATAGTATACAGAAAAGTTAACTTAAAACTGCAATGACCTTAACAATATAAATTTATGAGCATGGTGAAGGTGAACGAATGATAAACCAAAAGAGTAAGAGATATGAAAATACAAGTAGAAGCAAAAGAATCGTCCTTGCTGTCAAATGTGGATAAATGAAACATTTTAAATTTTAATTTCGGTAAAAGATGTAAACAATCTTATCTTCCATTTATCTTTCTCATTATCTTGTTCATGGCTTTAATGGTTTGATGATCTAGCCAGCTTTCTGGCTGGGGAGTTTGCAAACGGACATTTAAAGAGTAACACAAAAGAGTGTTATCAGAGACTTCAAAACAAAGAGACGAAGACGATACGAATATAATATAATGATCTCTCTGGTACGTGAAATGCTTAGCAACTTCCATGCTGATAAACAGTGCTCAGGAAATTCCTAGTTTTTCACCCACGTTAAATAAGGCATTATGTTGTGTGTCAACGTTTCAGCGACCAACTACGTCTCCATCCTCAGGGCTTGAGCCATCGCCTATAACGTGGAATGAGCCATCAAACGTCAGCATCGTATATTTCCCAGTTTAATCTGGTTAAATAACCGAAAGATATTCCTTAAATCTATCTGGAGCATATTTTATTCGGTAGTATACGAGGATTGCGTGACTGAGACTTCTAGTTACTTTATAGTCATTGATAAAAATTGGTAAAGGGTAAATTAAAGTTATTTACATTGCATTAATACCCCGCAAGCCGCTATATAGCGTCTGGCAGGGGATGTAAAAACATCAAACTCCCTAATTATCTGATTGGTATTCCTAATATTTTCTGGAAAAAGAGATCTGATCTCGAAAATTGCCTCGCTGTGAGTACGGGAATCACGATATCGTGTATTTCGTCAGGCAAATCGGTACTTAAAATTTCTGGAACAGCTCGTGCCTATTCTCGGTTCTTCTATCCAACTTGGCATATTTCATATGTCTAAGTCTTAATATATTATTAATAATAAATGGCCGAGAAATGAACAAATTTTAGATTATCTTACGTAAGTATACATTATCAGGGCCTTACTGGGTTCTATCAAGGCCTGGTATACAGACAACAACTATCAAATTTTTCAGTATACGTACAGTCATGGAGAGATAAAACATTTCACAAATTTTCACCATTATAGGAATTATTTCCAGCGATAGAGAACATCTGAATATTTCCAGAAGCGCGCGAGTTTTTGCAAAAGTGTATATTTCTAATTAAGTGTAATATCTCAAAAGAATAAGCTAATTTTTTTTGCTTGAGTCCAGACCCATTTGGCGAATGAATCGCGTTTCCGTTTTAATAAAGAGAAGTGATACTTATTAAAGCGTATAATTTTCTTTACAATTTTAGCCGAAAATATTCTTTACCCTGTATAATTGAATCATCCATTATGGTCCAATTATTTCATAGTTTAGTGTACATAATAGGATCTTTCCCGTTTTCCTAAAATTGAATTAATGAGCATCCTTGGATTCCATCTCGAGTTCTCCAAATAAACGTTAAAAGTCGTCATAACTCTCATTTGTACTGTTTTTACTCCAGCTTTCCGTGCAGTTAGTTCTCTCTGGTCCTTCCAATGCCCATTCATTTCCACTGCGAGACGGACTCGGCTGTTTCCCGAATCTCTTTTAATTCCGTGAAGTGGCATTCCTTTTCCAATTCAGCGAGGTTAACAATCCACTAATTGTTTCTCTTTGCGGCAATTTTCTGGATTCCACACAAGACATGCCTCAAAGACTTTTGGTAGGTCCACCGCTTTATTGGTCGATTTCCGTTGAAGAAACAAACAAGAGGGTCTAATCCCAAAGAGAACCCTTTTTGGAAACGTAAAAGAACCTGAGGATATCCATTGAAACGATCTAATTCATTTATAATGAAAACTTAGGACTTTTTGTAAATTTACTCATGTACTATTGCTGAATGTGAAAAAGGTGTGACGATAAAGCAAAAAATGACGAGTACACTAAACGAGTACATGAACGAGTATATTAAATAATGACTCAAGGATAACGGAAAATTGGGAAACTGGGTTCGAGTCCCAGTCATGTCGTTTATTTTTTGCTTCTCTTTCTCTTTGAATTAATGTAACAGTATAGAACGTTCTTTAATTGTAATTAAACAAGCAATTTTCGTAGATACCTCTTTCTTTTCAAATGTTAATCACTCAAGGACAGCGTCGGTACGTAATTCCAACTCAGATTTACTTAATAGTTGCCGGTGTCGGTACCCTGTACCGAGCCTACCCCGCTAAGTTAAATAAAATGTATAATAATCATCATAACTTAACAAACATCAACACTGAATTCAACAAAACTCGATCGGCTAGAAAGGAATCGATTAGGAACTTCCAGAATCAGCTCCACTCCTAAAATAGATCAACAGTAATTCTTGAATATTTCAATTGGATTATTTTGCCGACCACAATGCTTTCCTCAGACCTTAGATTTTTATTTACACTTTTCTTCTCATTTTTCATTTATCTTAAATTAATATCTGTATGGAATATGACGATGGTTAAGATGGAAGAAAAGATTTTTACTATCAATCTCGCCCAAATTAAGACGATTTATTATTGTTGTTGTATTAAAAAGTCTGTGGCAAAGAAACTAATAAAGAACTATTTTTTAATAACAATTAAGTACCAAATTGGTGAATTTTGAGATAAATTAGAGAACCCCCTGATAAGCCAGGATAGGCTCTAGGGGACTCAAATGTTTTCTGTTTCTTTACTTTAATTTTTTTCGCGTGAATTTGCATTACACTCTTTTCTTTTGCATCCTAAGTCACGTCTTTCATTGTGTCATAGTATGTAACAACAAATTCTTTTATCATCATCATAATCATCATCATCACCATTATTATTATCATTTGGCACTTCTCAGCACAGATGTTGGGAAAGATTCAATAATTCCGGATGCAAAGCACCAAAGGTATCATGCTCATCTCTTGCTTTTTTGTTGTAATTTAAAAATTTTCTTGCTACGGAGCAAGAGCTGATTATAGCGTTTTTTTGTATCTGAACAATAATTTAATCTTGATTTTCTTGGGGCTTTGGAATTATTATTATTATTATTATCATCATCATAATGGGAAGCCTCATAAAGATCTTAAAACTAATTAATGCTTTATGAGACTGTCAGTAAATTTATCCCAACAGGCATATCATATATTTTCCCCATCTTACTTCATAAAGTTCAACGATCGAGTGAACCTTCTCCGGAATTCGCTCTTTAGCAACGATTTTCTCAGGCTTGAGAATACGAACATTAAACAAACGCCACGTGGGGTCACAAAAGTAAACGTCATCACAGCGCTCGAGTGATAGCGAGAAATTTTCGTCGAAAGTTTGCGTAATTTAATCGTATTCACTCGTCCTCACATCACATAATGACATTTTAATACAAGACCTTAAATATTCGAGCATCTTGTAATGAAATTTGGACTTCAAAAGAGTTTTGCAAGAACCACAGGTGTTCGCAGCGTGAGCCATTCATATCGGCGTTACCTTCTCGTCTTGCAAAGCCGATGATACCAGCATCCCGCGTCTCGAGTTTAAATTTATGCGACTAGAGCTTGAAACTTTGTCAATTTCCCAACCATTACCGGAACAAGCTAGCGATTCTTAAGTAACTATTTTCTGGATCGCTTAAAACTGAATATTCTCTAATACCGCAGAATTTAAAGGCAATTCATTCCTCGCACACGTTCTAGTTAGCGAATTTTTATTTCAATTTTTCCTTTGCTGTTATATACAAAGAAATCTTATACATAGTATTATTTTACTGGGAGTGAAAATTTTTACTTTAGTATTAGATAAATAAATCGAATAAATCATATATTAGTCTTTCTTTGAGGTAGCACGCCGGGCATCTATACACATTTAAGACAAATCTATCATTGAGGGTTCCTCAGCACAATTTTCTTTGGGACCCTCCTTTGGACGGGGTTCCCCTATAGTCCAGTCAAATTATACACAAAAAAGGGCTCGACGTTGCAAAAGGTCACGTTGCGCGAACATCGCCTATAATCTAGGTATATCATAATCATCAGCCATTTTCAATCCGACGTCGGATGTAGGCCTCTCCAAACGCTTTCCAATTCTCTCTATTCTGAGCCTCTCGTTGCCATTTTACCCCTAAATACTGAATGATGTCTCTGTTCCATCGGTCCCTTGGTCTTCTTCTTGGTCTCTTCACGTCTCTTGGTATCCAGTTCAGAACTGCTGATGTCTATCGGTTGTCGTTTCTCCTTGCAACATGGCCTGCCCACATCCATTTCAGTGATCTTACCTTATCTATGATGTCTGTCACTCNATACACAATTGTTTAAAAATATAAATAACACACAATATACTATCGCTACCACTTGCCCTTTATATAACATAAAATCTAAATTTAAATAACACATTTACACAATTTACATTTTTATATCACAATAAACTGCGTCGTTTTCTAAGTTCCTTTTCATTATTCTTAGATAAGGTTATGAAAACTTCTTCGGGCAAATTATTTCACTCTTTAATCCCTCTTTTTTTATGAAAAAATAATTTGCTAAATATATTCTTTGCTTTCTGCGCTTTAATTTCTACTTATGATCCCCTCGAGCAATATAAATCGGTTCTTCTACTCTGCCTCTCAACTCATTTTAAGCCTAGCCTCCGTTTCTTACCTGAAAGATGCCTACCACTCAACACACCACCCGCCTTTTCTCTAATGTTAACCAACCTTAAATGTTTCCACTACGTTACCTTGTCTTCTATATTATGTCTCTGTAATGCATATCTAGCAGCTTTTCGTCGCACTCTCTAATATCAATTCTATCATGCGGATCCCATACATTTGTCGCACATTCTAATATTGGCCTCACCATTGCTTTATATCCAAACTCTTTTGCTTAACTACTTCCTTTCAAGTTTCTCATCACGTAATGTAGATTTTCAAACGCTTTAGGTATGACTTTGTCTATATGAGCACTCCAATCTAAACTTTTAGTAAGTATAATACTAAATACCTATGTTTTTTCACCTTGAGAATTTTCTCTCCATTAAACTCATAAATAATCTCACTTCATTTTCTGTTATTGGTGAATGTTATACATTTATTTTTCTTCGCATTTGCTTGCATCCCATTCACTAATGACCAATTTTCAACAGCGTCAATGTCTTTCTGTAATACCTCACTATCGTTCTCACAATGTTCTCACAGTAGTGCCTGTAGTAAAAGCCTGATTTTTTAATTTTATGCCCTTTGTCATTTGTATCTATGTAGTAAGTGGATTTGCCATACCAGCGAAGTCTGCAAGATATTCGTTACAGACCGATATTATATTACCCATACATAATTATCTATTGCAAATTATAAACGTGTTAATATTACTAGTAAATTCTATATATTTGTAGTGATTCCCCTCTCGCCTTTGGGCGAATTCCAGAGAATAATAGAAATTAATAAGTTATTCTCCCCTCCAGAGTTGCCACCTGTCCAGAAGACAAAATTACGACATATTTGTAAAAAGATTCTCTAAGAATATTCCATACATTTTCGATAAAATTTCAATACACCTTCAATAAATTCTCGATATAAATTCGATATATCTTACATTACTCACTGTCACTTGCATCGATTAATGGAAATCCTACACTATCCCCTAATACTATATTTCCGCATCTTATTTTCCTAACAACTTCAAATTAACAGCACTCCATACTGAGTTGTCCACTCCTTACTATTAAATCCACTTCACAGAAGATAAAATGCATACCATATACATACAATACCAATAACATTCATCACATAAGAGAGGGTTAATTTGACAGGCATCATTTCATTTGATGTCAGCATCATTGTAATATCATAAGTAATTAACTTCAGTTAATTAATTAAACTTTAATGAGTTACCAAATCGATACTTGATAGGTATAAATGCTTAATTTCTTTCTCGTTAATTATGGTTATTCGCAGCAGTGTAGTATAAATTATCTCGTCACGGATTTTGCACTCATATAATGGAGCTTCTATTCCTAGTGGAGATAAAACACGATTAACGCATCGTTCTCAAAACATGTAAATAATTAGAGTCATTACCTAAAAATAAACCATGGATGGAAGGCAGAAACAACGCATGCATCTTCGCGAAAATGTGCCAAATTTATCGAACTTCTCAAGTCATGCAGACGACTTTTTAAGAATCTTGGAGCATGAATGAATTGCGAAACTTTTTATGCACAGCAGGCGGAAAAGTTCTCAAACCTCGGCTCTCGAGCAGTTAAAAATGTAACCTTAAGGAAAAGGGTAATTCCACGCGAAATGAAAGAGTTGCCGAAACGCAATGAATGAAAGATGAGAGGAGAAATGCAGGTGTTGAAGTACGAGAACAAATCACTTGAAAAGGAAAGGCGGAAGAATGGTTGAGCGGGACGGAGCGAAGGTAAAGATGCATTGAATGGGATAAAAAACCATAAGGCAGTCCTCTAGTCTTTCTTGAGTATCTAACGGTCAGCAGCTCCTTGTTTTATACCCTTATCCCGACCCTTTTTCGTATTCACAGCCCTTCTGCCCTTTTTAAGACCGAATCGATAGCCCTCCTTCAACTCCTCGCCCTAACTTTTTCTTCATAAATATCTAACTTTTTCCTTTATTTCCGACCATCTCCCACGCTTTTCTTCTTCTTCGCCCGCCATATTTCCTTTCTCTCGGAAAAAGTAACGGACTAATTGCGTATTCCCTACTTTATTATTCTTCAGCTTTTCTTTGTTTAACTTCCGCGAGCAATTTTGCCGACGGAAGGCTCGTTCGCTATTTCCTTCTCCCTTCCTCCAATAAATACGCCATTTTTGCCTTCTTTCGCCTCGAAATCACTTTCATCGCCCTATTTAACATCGCAGTTCTGTCGTAAATTGAACTATTCCGCGGAACTTTCGAGGAAATGGCAGCCGCTGGTAAAAGAATAGTTAGAGATACGTCGAGGGTTTAACAATCCTGCGTCTTTGACGTTAATATTTACATATTAACTCGAAGAATTCCTAGAGTGATAGTAAACGGTTTATTCGCTAATATTATATATTTCTGTATTTATATTAATGTATTCGGTTGTCGTTTCTCCTTGCAACATGGCCTGCCCACATCCATTTCAGTGATCTTACCTTATCTATAATGTCTGTCACTCNGCAGCTGGTTATACCTCCCTCGTGAGCAAAAAATCAATGAAAATTAATAAGGAGAATTTCCGCGCATCGTAAAGTTTTTGATGAATGAGAAAAACGTTTCAGATGTCTTGCTTGTTAGAGAGGTAACCTTTAAACCCGAAGAAAAAAATATATTTCCATTTTAATTGGAGTTTAACACTGGCAAGACATCCATTTTTTAGTTAATGAAAGGCATTGATTTAATGAGAGGAATGCCTTCGCGTAATTAATATTACACGAAATAACACAATACCCTGAGATTTTTCTTAAAGATTAAAGAGGTCAATGAAACGTCACCGTATTACCAGGTGTACTCTATTAGTAGCAAGGAAATTTTTGATTTTATTTAAAACAGCTGAGAATGTGATATGTCGCTTCGATGGTCAGATATTGTAATTTTTTTACAATACTAAATAATATCCTTAACACAAAATTACATTTTTATAATTGAATAACGTAATACGTATTTCGTAATGAAATGTCAGAGATCACAAGCTAAATAACGAAATGCAAACTTCCACAATCTATTCAGGAATTGTCTTCGTAAATCTTAGATAACTTTTGTGTGTATTTACAATTTGAAATCAACTATACTAAATCTGAATTTTTGTTAAGTATAATATTATCTTGCTCCTGTAAGCATTTCATTCCTTCAAGTCGGTTATTCTATACGAAATGAATTGCTAAATTTCTAATCGATTTAACACTCCCTTTACTTCATTTCTTAAAATGGCCGACAGTGCCGTCCGAAATTTCCCAGGATAATGAATGTTCTTCAGATAATCATATCTTATCTCTAATATTGCTTGATATTAATTGCTTAAATAATCATTCATTTCCTAGTTGGCGTTGTTTTATAATTAATCCAAGAACTGCAAGCTCTCAAAAAATGTTATGACTACAGATGGATAGGGATATTGGTGTTAATTTACCCAATAATGGTTTGTATCGTTATTATGTAAACGTTAATGTTCGTGGTTTTCAAACTCTGACCGAAAACATTAGGATTATAGGAAAAAAATAACAAATACTCTTTTTCCACAGATGTATTTACACAATTCACGACCGGTTTCGGCACAGATCGGCCATCGTCTGGTGAGGAAATCACATACAATCACATGTATCACCAGACGATGGCTGATCTGTGCCGAAACCGGTCGTGAATTGTGTAAATACATCTGTGGAAAAAGAGTATTTGTTATTTTGTTCCTATAATCCTAATGTTATGGATTTCCACACAGTAAAGCCTGCTACCATCGATTTTGTCTGACCGAAAAATTAAATTAGTAGTGTTTGAAAAGATGTACGAGCACGCAATGAACAAATAAAAGTATTGCGCAAAGTTAGTAGCAGTGTTGTTAAAAGTCCTTCGATAGTGCCATTTCGCACGTATGTCCCCACCGAGAATCAAACCCAAGACTGCTTTCATTGAAGTCGAACGCGATGCCCATTTGGCTAACCGGGAGCTTTGCGCATACATTTATCATGATTCCAAGTTGCTTCGAACAATTCCTATTTTAAATTATGACATAGTTAATGTGTGTAAACTATATTCTATAGTCCTGGTAAATACTGAATGCTGTAATTAGCTATTTAAATTAAAACATTTGGCGATGAATTTTTAGACAAGTACACTGAAACATATGTTGCGCTGTAAAGTAAACGTATTTCTGGCTTTTCCTCCTCTATCGAATTCTCACTGTCTTCCGTTTTCCACACACCACTTTCATTTGCCATTAACTATGAAATAGTAGCGCGGTGTCAATGTGATCACAGGCGATGTATTTTCACGAATACAGTAAAAAGAATTAAAGAAATTTCAGCCATTTTTTATCATTTTGATCTGTTACCCTCATCATGAAAGTTTGGGAATCTCGTCAATTTCAATAAAGGCAACATAAGCAGTGTTACCAAATCTACAAATATTAATTTAAATATTTACATAATGAACAATTGAACATTCTTTTAACTTCATCGCGTAAACGGCTCCAAAGTAATTCCAAAATAACAATGAATATAACATGCTTAAATTTTCTGTGACTATGATCAGATTTTGGAGAAAATTTCACGAAACTTTTCGGGGGATTTCTTTTAAAACTTACAAAAAACCATTCTCGTTATAATCTCTAGTACGCTCACGCAATTTTTGTAAGCTGACATCTACAGATACTAGTCTGTCTTACCAGACTAGTCTTGTTAGATACTAGTCTGTCTTTGCTTTAATCAAACTACTACCCGCTCCCTATCGCTATTGGAAGATGCAGTAAACGTACCGACAGATAGTGGATTCAGCGACATTATTTTAAAGTTATTCATGGAAAACTTCAAAGAAACACCATGTAAAGACTGAAAAGAAAATGTAATCAGGCAATTAGCGTAGTAGTTGAAATCAAAGCTACTCAAATTCCGAGAGAAAATAAGACTTTACCTTATCCTGAACGAAGAATGCTCGAGAAAGTAATCCCTTGAGGGGGAGCGTAGCAAACTTTACGATAGGATACGTCGTTTAATGGAGTCCTACCTCTTGGGAAATTAATGGGGATTCCGATCCCGGTGCATGACACATAAGAATTACTCTGCATCCCAAAGTTCGGTTCGTGCGATCCGACGGTGGGAATAATGAAGACTGAGGTTTTCCTTATGGATGCGGTGTGGGAGGTAAGTATTCGAAGGTAAGATTGGGTAAGTTCCCGGGAATCATTGAAAACTTTGCAGGGACTATATCTGTTTACCCGTTTGCCGTCAACACTCTTTACTGCTGAAATTTCCGTCGACATCTCGTTCGGTCAACAGTTCCGATTCTTGTTTTAGTCATACGCACGGATTTATAAAGTTTTAAAAATTAGCATTATCAATAAAATAGTTGAATGGTGTGTATCATCAGAATATAAAATGGTTATTTTTCTTTATCCTTATAATCTAACACTAATCTCCATTTCTATAGATATCGGTTAATGTCGTAAACACAATTGTATAGACTAAAAAAAACAGAAATTTACTTCATATTTTCCATAAATTTATTAAAAACAAGACCGGCATGAACCATGACCAGTCCACCTGAGAATGTCAGTCATGATCGAAACTGGTCATGTTTAATCAATTTTGTGGAAAATATGAAGTATACTCAACATACTTTTGTGGAAATATAAAGATTTATTTTAGATTTATATTTAATANGATCTCACGGAGCAGTTAATGACTATTTTCCTAAAATATAGCGTAAAAATGTTTACAGTTGGTATTCCAGATCAATTTATGAAATACAAGGAAAAGAATTCAGGGAATCATTCTTCTTACGCGAAATGCGATATTGATTAATTAATAATATTTCGTTGGACCAAACTTGAGCTAGAAAAAAGAACAATTTATAAATACAGTAGTGGAAACAAAGAGCTATTAGGTATTAAAATATTGATTGGAAAGGTCAGTCTCTGAGCTAATAACTACTTTTCCTTAAAATGTTAACATCGGAAAAACATAACTTCGCTTATCAAAACTGCGAAAGACCGTCCAAACAATACAAGAAAATCTAACATCTGTGAGGGCGTGAATATAAATTTTCGGGAAAAGTCTCAATTGAAAAGTCGGTTTTATAACAATCCAATACAAATCCAGGAATACCAGACCTTATGAACCCCTTAATGATATTATTATGAAGCCATATAGTGCAAGTATATACGTATATATCTACTATTATAATTTTTGCCCATTGCTTCAACCTTTTCGATAATCAATCAATATATATAACAAATGTAAGCGTGGTTACTCCGTGAATGCCGCTACAATTCCGCAACAGACCCCTGCAGCCCCATGGGGGTATATGGTTTGGTAGCCCTCCATCCTCCATCCATGAAGGTTTCGGCTTGGAACTGCAGTGGTTTGGTTCGAAGATAAGGGTGTAAAAAGAGAGCATCGTACCAATGGATTTCTTATGGAAAGTCGGTGAAGCAGCTGGGTATCGGGTGCCAAAGTGGCCGAAAATGGCTATAATGTTCCTAAATGTTTCAGAAGATTCCAAACAAAATGTTCTAGAATGTTCCAGAATGTTCCAGAATGTTCTAGAATGTTGAAGAATGCTTTAGAATGTTCAAGAAATTTCTAAAACTTTCCAGAATGCTCTAGAATTTTTCAGAATGTTCGAGAATTTACTACGTTCCAAGGAGTTCTGGATCATCGAAGAGACATTTTTCTCTGTTTAAAGGATCATTTTTTAAATTCACATTTGATAGGAGCTGGCCAGCTTTGCCCTCGCTTTGCTTGGGTAACTTCGGCTAGTATAAAATAATAATCAAATACTTGGCATTAGAACAGATTCAGTATTAAAAATAGTGTAGTAAACAATTAGTAATTGATAAATAAAGAAGTTAAACATAGCTTCATTGAACCAATATTGGCATATTCCAGCACGAGATCCACTGCATTATGCGCATGTGTTCACATTTCTCTTCCTTCCTTTCATACCTCTTATCTCTATTTTCAGGATATTCATCTTATTCCATTACCTCCTTATCCATTCATCTTCCATCTCCCCTCTCTTTCATTCCACATCATCAATTTTTCCCCGATTACCCTTTGTAACTCCTTCACAACGAACCTTCGTACTCCCATCCCCTCTCACAATTTAATTTATAATCCATTCCCTCCTTTTCGTGAATATCATACGCTATCCCATCGATTGCTCCTTTTTTAAACTTGCATCACAAAAGAGCATTGTCGATCTCCGGAAAACTTTCCCCCTTCTCTCGCATCGCTTTCAAATTCCAACCCCTGGTCGATCCCATCCTAATTTCACCCGTTCTTCACTTTCTCCTCCCGAGATATTAATTCGTCTCACTTGATGGATCTTTGGAAAATAAACGCTGGAAAAAAAGATATTTATACCGAGTCTTCCGCGAACTCATCCATCATGGGCAGCCATGAAAAAATCTGCCCGTCATCGTCCTTTTTTAAAGATCTTCTCTCCTAGGCCTTTAAAATGGTTTCCGTCTTTATTTTTTTCTCTTTAATATCCCGTTAATTCTTCCAAGTTCTCTTTTATGGCGAGCTTGATAGACTTTTTTGGGACCGTAAAAAGTGTCTGCTTTTAAGGCGAAAAAATTTTAAGTGAAACGAAGTGGATTGTGTAACGCAAGGATTTTTTCTCCGGGATTTCAACTTACATCTTTGTCGGTTACAAAACCGTATGCACCCGCACCCAAGACGCATGTTTCTCACCAAACATTTATGTTGAAAAGCTGGGGGCTTCTTATAATGGGGTATTTATTGTTGTAAAATTGTAGAATGAAGCCCCAAGATCCTTGCTGCGTCTCATAAGCGGGTATATATGGCATTTAATCAGTATTCAGACACTCCCACCGATTCTCCTATTTATATACAGATATATCTCGCATGATCTCATATAATTTTGATTCCATTCAATCTATTTATACAATTTATTTATACCACTAGATCGAAGCCAACCTGGTTACCTAGGAGGTAGCTGAACAAATTCAAACTTCCCTGTACGTTCATTTTGTCTATGTTTATGTCTATGTAAGTAGCCTACAAGCCGCCTTTAGACGTGAGAAAGGGTGTGCATGCACCATGAATCTACTTTCCTAATCGACTACTTTCGCTTATCGTTCGCGGAAAAAGTATACTCTTTAATAGATTTATTTAGCATGTATTTCCCTTTCTCGCGTTATCAGGACGGCATATGTAACATGTCAACAGGGTCCCATATAATACACGCATACTAATGGTGAGGCCTAACTGATGGTTCTCAAACGTAACTATAACTAAAAATTGTTAGCATCTTTTGATATTGAAAGAATTGTATTTTTATTAGGGTGCACCTGGATAGTCAAGTGGGTAGCACGTTAGCCTTCCGTNCTTATTTTCCTAACAACTTCAAATTAACAGCACTCCATACTGAGTTGTCCACTCCTTACTATTAAATCCACTTCACAGAAGATAAAATGCATACCGTATACATACAATACCAATAACATTCATTCATTCATTCATGAATTTGACAGGCATCTTGAACTAGACGAAGTATGAGGTAATTAATGAGGTAAAGATCTGATCCCAGTTCCGCCCAAATAAACACGTTATCTAACCTAATCTTAAAAAATTTAAAAATCTCCCTGAGAATAACCGTTTACTTTTAAAAGAATATTTGTTGTTTGCGATTATTTTCATGGAGTTTTATTTTTTTTATTAACAAGTACCACAAAGTTAAACCTGAATCTGTATCACTTAATCTAATCTAATTTTTGAATTGCATTGGCATTGCGAAAATAGTTCAAACTAACACAATTTCTAAAATTTAAGTATAGTTAAATTCCTTAAGGTGTTACAAAAAGAAATAACTCCAAAATTCCTTAATTATACACTCCACTGATTAAAATTGATAATACCTCTGACATAGTATTGTTTTCAAACTGAAGAACAAATAATTACCCATGCATGTCAAGTCAATTATTTCACTTAATCTACGATAGGATAATCTGGATATTTGTTGTTATTTGTAACTCCCGCATAGAGACGAAAGGGAAGTTCCTATTTCTTGAATTACCCAATGCGCATTTCGGAAAAAAATGCTTCCATCTTCAAGGTTGTCCATTAAGGAACTTGACAGTTCCTTAAAAGAAACACAACGACACCGTCAAGAAACCGAACAGCTCCTTTATGGGCACCCTTGAAGATGGAAGCACTGGTTCCGAAATGTGCATAGGGTAACTCCTAGAAATCGTTAATCTGGAACTTCCTATTCGCCTCCTACCGCGGGTTCCATCTTCCGGCCATTAGTACGGTTTACGCAGTGTTTTTAAACCTCTGATTCATTAACACACTTGTTCAAATGTTCTTTCGATGCAGGATAATCTCTATTTGTTCCTGAAATTCTTGAGAGGTTATATTGACTTTTAGCATATATTTCGAATTCTTAACTTAACTCAATGGCTTTCCACCGATATATCAAACAAAGTGGTCCTCTTGAATTACATCCATGAACGAACAGCGATTCTCAAGAATTGTACATTCAAAGGATGAAACTATGGTATGATGGATGCATTACATCAATATTAACACTCGAATTGTTATACTAAAACATTTTTTGGGACATGGAAATCCAAGAAATGCTCATTTGAGAGATGCATAGGAATCATGACCTTTATACCAATAACGGATTAATTTTTGTTCATCTTATTCCAGCTCAAGTCCCTTTGATTCAAACTGATTGCCTTTTCCCCTCCGATGTCTCAAGAGATCCTTGGCAGATACCAACCGAGCGGAAAATTCATAACTTTTCGCTTAAGATGCATTTCTTTTTCTCCTTTCATGCCGTTAATGTTGTCTCTAATCAACTGGTGTTATCATGAGGAAATGCTGTTTGATTCGCTCTCAACCCTATTGCTTGTTTCTCCTCCCTAATGTGGAGAATTCCGTATCTGGCTAATTTTCTCTTGCCAAATGGCTCGAATATGCTGCGATTGAAATTCGTTCTCACGGAAAGTTCTCTTTGGAAGCTCTCTAATCCTTTAAATTAAAATTTTCTTATCCTCGACGGATGGTCCGCAGTTTCGATGGCTCGAGCAATTAAGAAATTTTAGCCAGACTGTGGAAAGATTCCTCTCTCCGCGGTGACTGGATTCTGTGTATTTCTAAGTAGTATTCCTTTTCTGAGTAACTCTACTATATGAAGTTTCGTCCTTTTTATGTTTATATATTGCTTCTACTCCCAAACAGATAAGCCCAATAGGTCTGTTAGCCATACACAAGCCAAGGCTGAGTTTTTAAACAACTAAACAGAGATGTACGATGTGTAAACTTCTTGATTCAGTATTAAAATAATTATTTCCAGTTTTCAAAAAGAAAAGCTGTAAGAGAAATTTCGANAGTATAAAATAAAGACGTTTAAAATAATTCATCTTTTCGTTTCCATTGAAGAAATAGTCATTATTAATTTATTGGATTTTTTTCTAGGAATCCAACGAGAAATCATCCGTGTGTTTTATCAAAATTCTCGAAAGTTGGGATCTATATCAATATTTAACGACTAAAATAAGAATTTATAATCATTTTTCTTTCTTTTGACACTTCTCTTGATTTCGTAGGAACATTGTTTCTAATTTAATTTCGTAAAAGAAATAACCTCTGCACGTAACGAAAACCTATTTTACGTACATTTCTTATGAAAAAGTATACTAACTGATTATCCCCGTGCATTTATATAGGAAAACTCATGAAATCAATGATCAACAATTGCTTTGGTCGTCAAAGGGATGGGTTGTTTATTTTCCAAAAAATCTACGAATTTGCCGTATAGTTTATCAAAGTTCTCGCAATTTCGAAATTATATGAATGATTCACGACTAAAATAAAATGTTATGAACATTTTCCTTTCTTTTGGCACTTGTCTCAATTTCGTAGGACCATTGTTTCTAATTTAATTTTGTAAAAGTTTTGTAAAACGACCTCTGCAAGTCATGAAAACGTAATTTACGTACATCTCTTATGGAAACGTCTGTTGTGCTCCTGGGTTCAAACTCGGGCCTTTACAGAGATGAGAATAGTTTTCCTGAGGGTTTCAGCATCGTAGAAACACAATGCAGTTTGTTTTAGATCTCTACTTCAAGCCGTTTCTGAGATAAATAGGGGGATGGACAGACGAACGGACAGACATTTGCTTTTAATATATATGGTGATAAATAAAAAGTCGACTTTTTACATAGCGATTCGCTTGTAGAAGTTCTTTTGTTCTTTTTTTTATTGATATAAATTATGAAGACTTTCCATCAGTTTTANAAAATCCAGAATATGGCTCTCTGATAGAAAAAAGACCACTATTAACGAAATACTGTACCTATAATTAAAAATAATAATGTAATCGCTATTTCTTCTCTGGAATACACAATGTGCACTTATGCCCTTCACATGAAAAATGTGATAATATGTAAGCTACGGAGGTATGATTATAACGGTACTCATTTTGGTCACATCTAATTCAGCGATATAAGAATTGTCATTCGTAGTGTCGTTACCCATAACTAATGTGTATATTTCCCACCAATAGCATTCTTGTTTCGCGAAAAAAGCAAGGGAAAACTAATTCATTCTTTATTTTGCCTAGTCACCTTATTTCTTCCCTAAAGCTCTTTCCACCACTAATGGTGGAGAGGTTTAAGATTCTACCAGTTTTCGAACTAAAATCTAGGCACATATGAAACCTTTTAAAAGCATTTCAATGTTACATCTATAGCTACGATATATGTGTGTACATACAGTAATACACAAAGTAATAAAGATCTAGCTCCTCGCCATTTTTAATTCATCTCCAGTAATACATATACCAATTATTCCCCAGTTTGAGGAGATTTTTTGAAAATACTAAGGAATTAAATTTTCGAATAATTTTTGCGAAAGATATCATTGGTATAAGAAGCAGCTGGTTATACCTCCCTCGTGAGCAAAAAATCAATGAAAATTAATAAGGAGAATTTCCGCGCATCGTAAAGTTTTTGATGAATGAGAAAAACGTTTCAGATGTCTTGCTTGTTAGAGAGGTAACCTTTAAACCCGAAGAAAAGAAATATTTCCATTTTAATTGGAGTTTAACACTGGCAAGACATCCATTTTTTAGTTAATGAAAGGCATTGATTTAATGAGAGGAATGCCTTCGCGTAATTAATATTACACGAAATAACACAATACCCTGAGATTTTTCTTAAAGATTAAAGAGGTCAATGAAACGTCACCGTATTACCAGGTGTACTCTATTAGTAGCAAGGAAATTTTTGATTTTATTTAAAACAGCTGAGAATGTGATATGTCGCTTCGATGGTCAGATATTGTAAATTTTTTACAATACTAAATAATATCCTTAACATATATGCCGTTGTAATATGTTATAATATACCGTTGATTCATTAAAAACCCATTTCTACACTAATAGAATATTCAGGAACCAAGGCTTTTAATTTCATTCAACTGGACCCCTTATCAATTTACCGAAAATTCACCTTTTCTCTTTTTATATAAATAGAAAAAGTTACCTTATTGAAAATGAATCTGCAAATGTTGTCTTTGGATTCACGATAGCAGGCTGGTCACCTTGGAATGGAATTAACTAGAGCCGATGATTTTCATAATGAGATATTCTTCTGCCTTGATTTCCAATGATTTTAATCATGTACATGTTATAATCGTTAATTCATAATTATTTAACAGACAAACTGTATTAACTGTTGCTGTTTCTTTTATCTCATCTATTCATACATATTTCATACACTTTCTACTCTTCTGTACGCCTCTTCTCTATAGCTCTAACTTCGTCGTTTTGCTAATACTTGAATATATTAAGTGCATTAAATAGATAAAAATTTAAACTACATTTTAAAGAAAAATAATTTTTTCGATGTTTTGAAAATCTAAGGGTATCATCATCCTAATTTTCGAAATGCTCGAAAAACGACCATTTTGTTTCTATAAACAATTAGCCATTTCGGGTTCTGAAAAGCAAAATGAGGAATATTTCAGTCTTATATTACAGATAATGAGCTCGGTCTTCCTCTCTCTTTATTATCACATCCCAACTTTATTACACTCATATTTAAATATTTCCACTTGAATATTTCATCTGATAATTGTAGCTTTTCCCTCGCTTGTTTTGCTATCTTAATCACGTGCATTATGCCAACATTTCACCCTCAGTTAGGCCTCCGAATAGCCATGTGGATTAGACTTCGATGAAAGCTGTACCGGGTTCGATTCACGGCGGCTCACATGTGAAATGACTTTAGCTGTCGAACTACTTTTAAAATTACTACTGCTTCAACCTGAATAATATCTCTCATCTCATCAAACTCCTGTTGGTGTTTAACTAAATTAATCAGAATAAATCGTAGAAATTGGACATCTCCATTAAACTTTTTACTCCAAAGAGTTATTACCGATTACTCATGGAAACTTTCTAATAAAAGACATTTCTTCAAATCGCATATTTTGAATAAATAGAAGGCATAAACAGGCAAAATATATTTTCTTGTCGGCATGATATTGTATGAGTTGATTTAGTACAAAATTATCCATGTAATCTAGTATTTTTTGTTAACTAAAACGCCATTTCAATCGTATCATTTTCAATTATTAATTATTTAATCAATATAGCGTATATATAATCAGAACTGGTTTTATAACATTCATTCACTGAGCAATTCTATTTTTTAAGTTATATTTTAGAAATAATTTGTTAACTTTCTGTAAGGTTGGAGTCTAAATATAAACTATTATAAGAAACATTCAACTATTTAAAATATACGTCTATGTATAAAAGTAACTCGTAGATATGTATGTACAAAACGTAGATACGTTTATTACGATATACGATACGAATTTTCATTATTTGTAAAAGGAGCCAGTGTCTCTTGACGATGGAAATACGTTGCAGTGTAACAAATCCTACATCAGCTATAATCTAAGCTTCGCTGAAAATTGCTCTCATGTAAATGCACTCAATCCATTTTTCCACATTAAACTTTTTCCGGAGACACTTGAATCCGAAAGCTCGAAGGAAAAATTTTAATTCTAAATTACTCAATGGTCTAGAGAAATTAAGCCCCGTATGTGATAAAAAGGCAAAACTACATAATCCTCTTTGGATCTCTTCTAATCGGATTACCGATTTGAGAATGCTAAGTCAAAGCCGTAATTATCCTTTTTTAACGAACGATAAGCGTAAAATAAAATTTCGGGGATGTTCTTGCAGCGTCAGTGCGCCGAGTAATTTCCTCTGCGTCATTTCCGAGTCCGTGGAGGATTATTCTTCTTCATTTGGTTTACGCAACGGCAAGTTTAACGCATTAGAGGGAATAAACGAAAGAAAGAAGGCCAAAAACTGTCGGACAACTCGAAAAACAATCCATAGTAAGTTTATACTGAAACCACGAGGAAAAATACCGTTTATATAGAGTAGAGAACCGTTGACAAATAAAATAGCAATTGAATTTGACATTCGATAATCCAATCTTTTATTATTTATTTACTTAATCGGCCGCGCTGGCGGATGATTAGCGTGTTAGAGCTCCACCCCTAAGGTCCCTGGTTCGAGTACCGGCTAATCGGATTTTTCCTATCAGAGGATCGTTGTTTGTGTTCGTAAATAATTATTAAAATTACTGTTATTGAGGTATTCCTGTATTCCTTATAGAAATTTTAATAATTATTGTTACATTTATTTGATAGCAGAAAGTTAAAGTTGAACTAATATTAATTTCAAGTCAATAGAATGATTGTAAATATTAAATATTAAGAGAATAATAATAATGTGAGTATGTTATGGCGAGATTGAGAATATCAAGTCTCTTCTCACATCTACCCCTTCGTCA
>KZ308873.1:540495-563589 GCA_000376725.2 Ladona fulva
GAAGTGGAGATTTTAAAGTTTCAACTTCGCACAAAATAAAGACATCAGAATAAGAATTTTATTAATTTTACTAAGTATAAAATAAAGACGTTTAAAATAATTCATCTTTTCGTTTCCATTGAAGAAATAGTCATTATTAATTTATTGGATTTTTTTCTAGGAATCCAACGAGAAATCATCCGTGTGTTTTATCAAAATTCTCGAAAGTTGGGATCTATATCAATATTTAACGACTAAAATAAGAATTTATAATCATTTTTCTTTCTTTTGACACTTCTCTTGATTTCGTAGGAACATTGTTTCTAATTTAATTTCGTAAAAGAAATAACCTCTGCACGTAACGAAAACCTATTTTACGTACATTTCTTATGAAAAAGTATACTAACTGATTATCCCCGTGCATTTATATAGGAAAACTCATGAAATCAATGATCAACAATTGCTTTGGTCGTCAAAGGGATGGGTTGTTTATTTTCCAAAAAATCTACGAATTTGCCGTATAGTTTATCAAAGTTCTCGCAATTTCGAAATTATATGAATGATTCACGACTAAAATAAAATGTTATGAACATTTTCCTTTCTTTTGGCACTTGTCTCAATTTCGTAGGACCATTGTTTCTAATTTAAGTTTGTAAAAGTTTTGTAAAACGACCTCTGCAAGTCATGAAAACGTAATTTACGTACATCTCTTATGGAAATGTCTGTTGTGCTCCTGGGTTCAAACTCGGGCCTTTACAGAGATGAGAATAGTTTTCCTGAGGGTTTCAGCATCGTAGAAACACAATGCAGTTTGTTTTAGATCTCTACTTCAAGCCGTTTCTGAGATAAATAGGGGGATGGACAGACGAACGGACAGACATTTGCTTTTAATATATATGGTGATAAATAAAAAGTCGACTTTTTACATAGCGATTCGCTTGTAGAAGTTCTTTTGTTCTTTTTTTTATTGATATAAATTATGAAGACTTTCCATCAGTTTTAATCTAAAATGCTACTCTGCTAATTTGTAACGCTAAATTTTATTCTTAAAAGTATCTTTTTCAGTGCTCAGGAACGGAATATCACAAATTAGGAAGAAGCACTAAATACTTAAAATTGTATACCATAGATACTACTCACTGAAGGATTAATTCGCCGAAATAACATAGGATAAAATCATTGAAGATCTTAGACGCCATGTAAGTGCCGTTCCTGATGTATGCGGCATGGAGCCTTTCCGCTAAAACCGGAACCCCTTCCGGAGACGAATGCTGTCTCTTGATTGGACGGCGGAAGCGTTTGAGATGGAGTAGAATTGGACGAGAATCGAACTCAGCAACGCCTTGTCCGAGGCATTGTCTTGTGGAAATGAGGGACGGGAAGCCAATTGTTGATTGTTTGTGGAAGGGCGACTCGGTGTGTTCCTCAGCGAATGCATTTCCCCGAAAGGGGACTGTGGAGATTACTGCCTCAAGCTTCTCGGCAACAGTGAGGTTTATTCGAGAGCCGATAACTTGGTGAGCTTTCGACGGGGAACAGAATGGAGAAATAAAGAAAACCTACGGTTTGACAACTTCTCGATAAAGTCTGTGAGTTAGGGGTTGCTAAAAGTATACAATTTCCTCTTGGCTTGCTTTCAATATGAAGCAGAAGAGAGAAACACATGCGAAGGAATTTGCCTCTAGGAATTATTGCTTACTTAGAATATCTTAAAACGTTTGGGCAAAGAAAACGGAAAAATCTATCGTACCTATTAAGTAGTTCCTATCTTTGTAATAAAATAGTTAAATTTTCCATATCCCTGATAAAATATGACATTCGACTGCGATTAGAAAAGATTCACGTTCAATTGCAATTATTATACTCTGAAATTTCCATAGTCATTTCATTGGTAATGTAACGATTTGATGAATAATTGTAGAAAAAATAGGAAAGTGTAATTATAAAATGCTAATGAATATTGGAGGGAAATTATAACGAAAGCTCTAAATCTCATAATTTTGGTAACAATATTATAGTATTTTGGCGCTTTGATGAACTCGCTCTCGTTTCGTAAACACGTTGTTGACGAAATGTCTGTTGAATTCCACTAAGTTACACTTGGATATATGAATTTCATTTTGAAGGTATAGTTTATCTTCTCTGTATGTTGGAATAGAGACTAACTAAAAATGTTATTATACTCTAGCCATGATAATACCGGGCCCTTAAGGTGAATAACAACACCTGAAGATGTCAACTCGTGGACAAAACTTGTCAATGAAAATTTGCTGTGGAAATTACAAAGTGGTCTTTCTTTTAAGATCTATAACCTTTACTTAAACTCTAACAAATCATAAAAATTCCGGGCTCTAAAGTGAACATTAGTTTATTTTATGTATACATTATAATACCTCCTTAGTACTTTATCACAGAAACTTAATGTTATAGCAAAATACAAAATAATTTAGAAGATAGAAGGCTTAAACAAAGGATTAATCTATTTAACACATTTAGAGAAAGCACGTTCACAGATGATGTAGCTGACATTATGTGTCCCCCATGTTACATACACCGTTCTGATAATGCGAGAAAAGTCAAAGAAATAGATGCTAGAATACGTCGTTTCAAAAGTTCATTTTTTCCGCGAACGATGCGCGATTGGTGAAGTAGAGTCATGGTGCTTGCACCCCCTGCCACACGCCGAAAGGCGGTTTGCAGGGTACTTATGTAGATGTAGATGTAATTTTCTTTCGCAAAGTATTTCCACTGACCTTCCAGCATCGATTTCATAATTGTCCGTAAACACAGTTAATTATTTCATCCACAACGACACAATCGGGTTCAGGAAAATATAAGCATATCGGCCAATATTCACCATCTGAACTCATTGCCTTCTTTTTCAACACGGAATACCTGCCTTGCGTTCCTGCCCCACCAATTTTTAAGGTATAAATACCTTCACGGACCACAATCTTGGAAGGAAAAACCGATCCTCTTTTACGGCAGAATCCCGAACTATAATCATCAGTTGTGGGTATCCTTGCACCGAAATGAAACTGCATTGAAGAAATCTCTGCAATACGTTCACCCCACGCGAGCGGATTACAGCCCCGTCTTAAGGCGGAAGCCATCCCTAATTGCTCTCCAAGAAAACCATCCTTAATTCCGTCATATGGGTCTGTACGGAGCAAAGCCCGTCCCACGCGATTCGTTTTTGTCTGCGCGCGATGCTCATTTGTCACGAAATCCGTGACACGTCGCAAATCCATCTCGCGGAAGGCCTAAGGAAAGACGCATTGTTGCAGTACGAACATCTCCCTGACACTCTTCCTTCCGCTATGGACTGAATAACACCTTAAAAATGGAGAATTATCTATGAAACAGACATCGTTGCGTCCTTCACGTTGGGAATCATATTGTCGAAGTCCTCCGATAGATTCCATATTTCTCGAGGGGGACGAGAAATAAAAACCGATATGTTCTCGTCATCGGCGAGAGTTTTACGCTCACATCTCGTCTTCCGAGAGACTTTGCCCTTCCCCATCCTTTTCCCTTTCTTCGAGACCCTCCAGGGACTTCGAGAAGAAGGAAGGAGGTTAGGAGAAGAGAGAAGATGGAGTTAGCGACTCTTGCGGTATTCGAAATCCTGCAGAACATGAGGAAGTCTTATGGAGTCGTTCTCAAGGGATGGGAGATGCATTGTCGATCGGATCGGATAGGGATTAAGGGTCGTGAGTGAAGAGGGGTCAACCGAAGAAGTAAGCGGGTAGGGAATAGATGTAGGGGACACATGAGAAGAGAAGTGAGAAAATCGGAATAAGTACAGAGGGAAGAGTTAAAAGTAAGAGGGAATAAGCTAAAAGTTAATTATTTAAGAGCTAATATTAAGATGTTTCACGAAGAGTAACTCTTTTCGCTCGTATTGACTCTCAAAATACATAGATTAGCTTCAAAGTATCATCACAAATATAGAGCTAACTGCTTCGACTCTTACCACTCATCACTATAATCCGCTTATATAGAAATTTCCTGGTATTTCCTGAGTCAATTGCTGGTAATGATGAGAAATCTCTCTCATCATCTCGAATTCCCGGCAAATTGGAATATTACTCAAGCAACGAAATACTGTGTTTGATCCACTAATTTGCCATCCTCCTAAGTAAGGCTTTAGCATTTTTTTTAACTCGCAATTACGGATGCGTTCAACGGATGCTTGGGTGAATGCTTCTACATATCGTACATGCATACTTACGCATAAAAATTTCAAACTAAATGTTTCTTCCACTTCTGCAAAAATAAATGAGCGTATTGCTTTTTCAGAACAGTATGTTTGTTAATTTTAGGACATGCGAACATATTAATGAGAATGAGTAATTAAAATGTATAAACTTTTAAAAATATATAAATATATAGTGGTTAGCATACTTAACACCAAGATCCCTTATTCGAATCCAAACTAAAAGGAATTTTCTGGTAATTGAATAATTGTGTGTTCCTCTATTGTTACTGTTCACGCCTCTTCTATAAATGTCCATTAAATGGATAGATGTCAGGACACCGTAAGAATTAAAAAAGTAAAGTTTATCTATTCAAATTCTTCTATGATGTTAAAAAATACTATCGAAATCCATACCTATATGTAAGAACTATAATAACGAAACATTCAATTATTTTTTATAGTACTCGTTATTGAAATTAAGTATTATTTTTCAGGTTGAGAAAACATCATGAGTAAATAACAAGCTACGTTGACTTTTTGCATCATAAAACAAATAAAATAAATATAAAAATAGATCGCATGTGAACATTCGTAAAATATTACTTTCTCACCACCTGCTTATGAGCATTAATGCTGACGGAAGACTATAAACCATAAACCCCCTGCCACACGCCGAAAGGCGGCTTGCAGGGTACTAATGTAGATGTAAACATAATGCTTTAAATTTATATCAATATTTTTGATAAATTTAGTGTAATATTTGCAAAATAACAAGTTTCTATTTTAGTATTTTTAAAGGATGATTACTCGTTTTGTGTTTAAAAAAATGCTTGTGCATGCATTTCGTAAGAACTTAAAAAACATTCAATATACATCGATGTTACTTATTACCCTTTAACTGCAGAACTCATTCTCAAGAACCGATATTCTATAATGAATGATAACATGAAAATTCTCCTTCATTAACAGATGCTTATTCTTTGTTTTTGCTATAAAAGGTACCTAGAATTTGAACATTGATAACATTCAATTTTCAAACTATTTCTACCCCTGGTCCATATGAGTTTACATTAGAAGGTTAAGCAAAAAATCACGTCTAAATATGCGCAAAGCAGTTAAGCATCTTGCAAATCACATTGAAAAACAAACACTCTCTTTCTATTAGAAAAATAAAATGGGTCTATCAATAATTACAATTAATCACCCTGCATGTTTTCATTTCTTCACTAACTACGAAACTTTTCGAGGAGCATTCCTCAATCCGATAGAAAAAATAAAGTTAACTTTATTTGCGAAACTTTTTCACGGATAGCGGGCAATTCACTGAAATAGAAATTCACCGAAAGAGGCCATTGCAATAATTTGAAATCGCTACACATTATCATCTAGTCAGCAATTTTCTCAAGAAATCAATCCCAGGAGATAGACCGCAGACATTCCGAGCCATCCGAAAAAGTATTATAGCATAGTTTTCGATAAGATGAAAAAAGGAAGAGCCGGAAGGCTGCTGGTAACGAGCAACTTGGAGGCCGAAGAAAAATCGTCTACGGAGAGGAAAAAAGCAAGTTTCAGATGGCGGAGAAGCTGAGTGCGATAGAAATAGCAGTTGGTGAAGCATGGGGATTATTGAACGAAGCATTTAGAGGGCGTAGAACAATAGTTTTGACCCAGTCTGACAGCGGCGGGGAGGGCATAGGTTGAAGAACGGATTCCATGGCTTTCGAAGGGGTCAGGGTCGAAGTTTTATGTCTCATTGCCCAAGTTGCGGGAGACCTTCTCCACTTGTAACGACCATCTAATGCGCGGTTATGAGCTTAATGGAGCGGAGAATAATACGTGCAGCTACCGAATGTTTGAGGCTGTGGACAGATTAGCGTAATCCTTGGAGATCCACCGATTTCATTTTTTGTAATATGGGGAGCTTTCGCTAATTCATTTTTCGCTTCTCATAGCAGGATCTATGCATCATTTTCGACAGTTATTCCTCTAAATTATTGATTACTTCTTTTTACGAATACTGGTTTCTGTTATCTACGTTATATAACATTTATTTTTTATACCTTATGAATGTACAATGGTTCATTAAAAGTTTTACTGTGTTATTATGCAGATTATAACATTTTTATATATTTTTTGTATTCTCGTGTACTCTTTTAATCTATTTCCTTATAAATTAACTTTATGTATATACTTTAATAACAATAATATGTGGCATCAAGATGAGTGAAAAAATAGTTCCTATTATTCTATCATGAACAGGTATTATACCAGAAGCAGGGCAGAGCAGCATAAGTGACATACCATTGCATCAAAAAACATGCATTTAACGCCAAAAATTTGTAATTTTGGATACCTGTCTATCACAAGTAAGTTATTAGTTGATAGGAATAAAACACACAATAATGAAAAAAGTTTACAGGGACTTGTGACTCTTAGCTTGACAGAAATAATACTACGAAAAGTGAGAAAAAATAATAATAATCATAATAATATGGAACGAAGGCTTTCACTGTAATTATCCATGTTGACAGCTTTCGGGCACACAGCGTTGTTTGTCGAAGGACGACGACGTTTCGCCAGCGCTTCTGTTGGCTTCTTCAGGTCGGAAGAAGTGGAACTTCTTCCGAAAGAAGAATCTTATTCTAATTCTTAAGAATCTTCTTATAAAGAAGTTTTATTGTTATTATGACTGTTGACAGCTTTCGGGCACACAGCGTTGTTTGTCGAAGGACGACGACGTTTTGCCAGCTTCTGCTGGCTTCTTCCGCTGCAGAAGCGCTGGCGAAACGTCGTCGTCCTTCGACAAACAACGTTGTGTGCCCGAAAGCTGTCAACAATCATAATAATAATAAAACTTCTTTATATTGGCAATTTTTGCGCTGTTATTGTAATTTATTCTAAACATTTAATTTAACTCACACATTAATAATTGAGTTTAGGTGGTAGAGAGGCCATCTGGGTCTTAATAATGAGATCATTTAGTTATTCATTCATTTGGAGACCCGGGTTCGAGTCCCGACAACGTCAGACTTTCTCTTTCAATGCTGTCTTGGGTAATTTAGCATTGATTGGTAAAAGAATTTTTGTAATTTATATTCGAATTTAATAATTTATAATCTACCCATAACTTTAAAATTAATGCTATCAATTGCCCGCAATAATGTTGAGAAAACTCAAACGTTGTTATCGAAACATGCTAAATTATCCATGTTCCTTATCTTCCAGAGGAATTAGAACGAATATCGTTGGAGGGAAAAAAATATTTTCCCTCCCGACTTCCTTTAACCGTTTTTAAAAAGAGCTTTTAAACCCGTAAACTAATTCACAGCTTGATTAACAGAAGCACGCCTTTCCTCACCTCTTTAAAAAGTTCAAATATTAAAACAAAACTGCTACCTTGAGCAAATGCAAGGCTTTTATCTTTCCTTCTCTTCTCCCAAATATAAGGACCTTTTCCTCGCGAAACCTACTTAGGCCGTTGAATCTCAAATAAGAAACGGAGGCTAATAAAAAGAAATTGCCCAATTTGCATTTCGTTAATATTTACGACGCGCTCCCGGAGCGAATTTAAGACGGCCATAACACGGCGAAATGCGATTTTAACCTAATTTTTAATCGATGAAACAATAAAGGCACGTCCGAGAGCTTAACCGACTTCCTCTTTTAAGTCGTCCATTCTTTCGCTTCGCGGCAGGTGCTGCTGTTATTTACATTACGTCCCCTTTGAAAAAACCGTTGCTATGGGAATGACTCGTTTTTTCAAGAATACGAGGACTTCGTTCCGTATTCGAGAGAGGAGGTTCATTGGGCTATTTCCGTCTGCATGCGATGAGAAATAATCTTGGAGTATACGTGCTGACATTTTGAATATCGTGAACATTTTTACTGCTGTGACGACACGAATAACGGACATCTTCAAACACAAAAATAACTGATTACTGTACTCAATTGGTAAGAAGTGAAATTGCTTGAAAGCCAATTAGAACTTAATTTTTAATCGGTTAACTTCCGATGGAGTGTCAATGGGTCTGGAAGTTTTACCCAAAAAGTGCCACCTAAGTGAAGTTTCAACTAAGCAGTAACTCTTGTCAAAGACAATAATGAATGGAATGGCGGAGAGAGAATATAAGTTAGCAACACTGTCAATAACTAGTGACAATGTAGATCAACATCAAAACACAAAAGCATGATAAAATACAAATTGGAAAAATTCAAGGATTTATTCTCTCGTTTTAACATATATTTGGATAATATATTCAGAACTAGCTGCACGAGCTGTTGAAAATTGCAGCAAAATTTCCTATACTTTCAATTGTTAAGAATGTTAAGCTATGGGCAAGAAACTCACATTTTGTGCAGGCTTGATGAAAATCAAGGATAAAAGGAAAAGTTACGTTGCAACCCTGCAACAATTGCGACTCCACCCGCAATTTCCCCTCTCATTTCTGTACGAACGTTATTATCGTAATTGATAACCCCTGGAGAATCCCTGCTACGTTAATATCGGTCTGTAAAGGAGGATTTGAACCCAGGATTCTAAAGCAGATTTTCTTAAGATCTCACGCGATTCTACACCTTCAAATTGCAGGGCTAAAATATTCTTTCATTCACTAAATTACGTAAGGGGAATAACCTTCTATCGCACTTGGCTTATTCAAAAGCTAAAACAGTAATCATTTGCCTTATTCAACAGCTAAAAAACAATATAATGTGGTTGTTGTTGGCGATCAATAATGCCACTAATTTGTCATTTGTTTCGAAATTCACAGGTTCTTTTACTCCACCCGTTCTTCATTAAGGCAATCATCATTGTTGCAACCGATCCAGAGACAAATGTAAATCAAATTTGAAGTATAAATGGTGTCGGTCCTACCAAGGACCTCGTAGAAACCAAAATTTTATTGATAGCAACGCAAACATTTACTAAATTTAATTCGTTTGTTTCACATAAAACACAGCCTCTTAAAACGTTTTCGCGGTTTCAAATCGAAAACAACGTTTGATGACAAAAATAAAAATCCATAACGATATTTTTATCTATGGTTCCTCACTCTATTCCGTGGAGATATGATTCCTGAAGTTAACGGAAGAAAAAAGAACTGTAACTACAAGAAAAATCAACTAAACGTGTATTTCTATCGGGAATAACTGACATCGAAAAAATAAATGCATACACGACGGTCATCATTGAGATAAATCTCAATAGATGGCTCATTACCAACTGTGCAGCTTAAAGTTACTGGCCAATGAGTTCATTGCGGGAGTATTAAGAGCTTAAAGGATCACTGCTGAAGAGGTCGAGAAAAGCTGTCCAAATAATAACGAAATTGCAGCGCCTTTAAAATTATATAACAACCATAATCATTACATTTAATTATACCACAAGTTGCTTTTTCATCCTCAGTCTTTTACGTACATTATGAATCCTTGCGCTACGAAGATTTTCGGCGCCTAATATACATCGATTGAATTAATTAAATCATTAACAAATTGTTTGTGAATGAAAGGAAATACAGAGTTGTGGCTTCAATCGCTTGGCCTCTACCTCGGCTCAAGCAAACGCACATTTCTTTTAACAGCGTTCTGGTTTTTAAGTCGCTGATAAACTGGTTTGAACTTGTTTCTGCAAATCGGTCACAAACAAGACTATATTATATATAACTATAACGGAGGGGTGGGACGAACTGAAATCCAGGTTTAAGCTCCCTAGCTATATAGGACGAGGCAATCATGAATTAAAAATCAAAGAACGCGAACAGAAAACAGATATCGCGAAATACTCATTCGTTAATAGGGGTATTAGAGAATGGAACGCTTTAGCTGGAGAAGTTCTCATCCCAATGCCGAAAAATGTAAAAATGTTTAAAAATAAGCTTAAATCTATTTTTAATCATTAATCTTCCATAGCTTAAAGCTGTAATTTAACTTTATGTAACATTATAGTGTGTAGAATTAGCCTCTTGAATTATAACTTAATATTATGTACATGACTATATGGACTATCTACCATGTAAGCTAGCTTATTCACTAACAATATTATCCTTGTATTGTATTATTATAATTTTCCATGTCATTATCTAAGTTTACCTTCTATGATAAGCTAAATGTTTATATCTTAACTGTGTATGTACATAATTGTATGTGTCTTATGTAATGTATTGCCTACGGGAGGTTTTTGGAAGGGTTTCCCTACCGTCCTTGGGCAAATGCCGGGCAATACTAAGTTTAATATGTTATGCTCCCCTCCAGCACTGCCACCTGGCTAAAAGGCCAAATTGCAGTGAAGATGAAAATAAATAAATAAATAAATATTATTAACTATGCCACGGTGTTACTTCGCCTTTATCAGGTCCATCTAAAATAAACGGCGAGTATACGGGATCCAGCTGATGAAACGTGTATCCGCGAACTCGTTGAAGTGCAGTGCAAGTCGGTACGTTTTCTTAGAAAATCCTATGATAAGAAAGCAAGCGATACCCAAATGCTCTCAGATTTAGGTTGGGAATCTGTGAAAGAAAGGAGATTAGGGCGCGATTGCTTGATGAATTCAGAGAAAGTAGATTTGCAGTAATCGGTATCATGCGACCCCACTGCTACTTCGGCTGATCCGACAATGAGCGTAAAATAGGAGAAATACACGCGAGGAGAAGTCGTTTTAGGGACTCATTCTTCCCGCGAACGATACGCGACAACAATAAGCTAAAGAAGTAACTTGAATGCTTAGCGTTTGTACCCCCTGTCACACGCCGAGAGGTGACTTACAGGGTATTTATGTAGATGGAGTTTAACATTTCGATTGGCCTGTGACTCCCGTCGTCTTGAATTGAATAGATGATTGGAAGGACGACTTCAAAAAAGTTATGAAATGATAATGGGAAATTCATACAGCATTTTCTGAAACCTACGCAACAGTTTTGTCGATATAATAACGTTAAGAATAATTATGATTTAGGAAATGTTCGATTTCGATGATTTCGAAGAAATTACCTACTAAATCCATGTCCCTGTGGCGCAGAGGATAGCGCGTTGGACTTCTAATCCAAAGGTCGTGGGTTCGAACCCCACCAGGGATGTAAATGATGTCATTTTTTTATGAGTATTTCATTTAAACTGCGAGCAACTATATTCACCAAATAGATGAAACTAAACCTCAATTGTCAAGAACTTTTTCTTTTTCAATGAAAACAAAAAAAATATCGATATCAGCAAGGATATATCTTATTTTTACCTGTTTAGCAATATCATTAATCCCATCTCAATTATCGTACGCTCAGAAGAATTTAGTCATAATACGCTCTCGAAAGTCGAAGTATAGCAGATGAAGTGCCCCTATAGCAGAGGGTTCAGGGCCAACTGGTTGAAGGACAACTCGGCGAAATGACAACTCGGAGAACGATCACTCGGCAAAATTATATTGAAAATATGTCTCATAAAGATATGGCTATTGGACTAGTAAAAACAACACTTAGTAAGTTCCACGAGATATTTTATTACGACCGGTTTCAGCCATTTCGGCCATTACCAGGTATCTTGTGAAAATATCTTGTGGAACTTACCAAGTGTTGTTTTTACCAGTCGTCATGGAGTTTCACGAAGTAAAGCCTTCCCATATCAATCAATGGCTATTCTTTTAATACCGACAAAATTAGTGGCATATGTTGTGCTGAGCTCTTGAGTTGTGACGAACATCTTAATGGTGTTGTGATGAATTTTGTAACCCAATATACACGTACGTTATGATAAACGATTGCGTAGGTGTCCACGAGCTGTTTGCTGTAGAACTATCCATTGAGATTTTTTCAAGCTGATTTTGAGTGGTGTAAGTTACACCTTCTCCATTAGAACTTTCTGCTTGCACGGTATATTTACAATAACAATGGCTATCTTTTCTTCAAATTTGAATACATTCTAACTCAACTCTTGCTGAGGATAAAACATCGAATAAAATCCGTATTCTGTTCCGCAAAATCGAACCGATTAGGACAGGGTGCGAGGCTGAGGCAAATGGAGTACTGGAATATAGAAAAAGAAGAGGAAAACACGGAAGAGGCAGTGGAGATGAGAGTGGGAAATTGCTAGTTCGGAGGTCACGTTCCAGTTACCTTTAACCGCTTTCCCCGTTCCACACCAAATCGCTAACGTTGTCTGGGATTGGCACTCAGAGAAGACGAGTTTTTACCTACTTCCGAACAGAACTGCGTGGCGTGAAAATGGAATATACTACATCTTCTTTCATTGTGCAATTTATTCGCGGACGGCAACCTCTGCTCTTAGAGGGTGGACGAGATGTGCTTCCCGAAACACCCGGACTCATTGCCAACATACTAAGGACAAAATACGATATTATTCGGCTAAATTTTGCTAAGATTCCCAAAGTTTTCCCAAAATATTGCATCAGGACTTACAGTAACCATATTATAATTTTAAATAAATTATAATTGTAATATTAGAATCCCTTTCTGATGCGCTACACCTTTTGCCTAGCATTCTAATTTTCAAAAATGCTTTTCTCTGGTCCCAAAGCTGGAAAATGTATAACGTAATAAAATAACGAGGAAATTAATTTAACACTCTCAAGACTGTAACTTCCATAATAAATGGGCGTGAAGTTCATGATTCTTACAGTATAAAGATCAGTGGCATAGCCAGGGGGGGTTGCGGGGTCAGGATACCCCTTAGGTCCACCTTATAAAAGACTAAGGAATAAAAGGGGAGACATTTGCGAAGGAATAGCGCAAGGAATTAGCAGTTACAAGGAATTTCATCCTCCCTTAAGGAATATTTAGCTATGCCCCTGATATTTCATGTATTTCTTCGAATAAGTTATTTTTCAAATCTAAGTAAAATCAACGAAATCGGAGAGGAACACCGTTGGCAAGAAATTTTTCATTTGAACTCTTATCGAATGTCCCTTTAATTCTTTGGTTAAATTGAATTTGTAACAGGAAATCGTTCGGGTGATAACCGATGAGTCTGAAATATTTCTAAATGAATTACCATGAGTTCGACAGAGGATCTTGCAATTTTCGGTTTCTACTACATATCTTGTGCATAAGAAATCAATATGAGAAGACTTGGTAGGGAGTCATTGTATGAAAAATAAATCTTTCTAATTTTCCGAAAATATGCTTTGATATAATTCGTGAAAATCCTGTGAAAAATTAAAATAATTTGTCTTTTGTATGTTGTGCACAATAGATTTCCGTCATTTTCGTAAAAACATTTCAAGCTGATTCCAGGGGATTAATTTCACTTACTTTATTTAGGCTTATTTTTCAAATATTTTCTCACGTAGCGAGCTAAAAACGACGTAATACAAGCTAAAGGAAATATAATTTATCTATTTAAACGTACAGTTCTGAGTTGCGTAAGTTAGCAACACTTTCGGCTAAGTCGCGCTACACGACAGTGTTTTTGCTATTTAATAAATTACGGTATCTTTCTAGTTATACCCTACCAATATTTACTATTCATCAAGAATGAAAAATAAGCTAAGTATTACGGTTTCCAGGATATTTTATTTTAACGACTACCAGTTTTGATGTAATAGCATTATCATCAGTTGTACTTAGTGCTTGTCGTCCCGAAATCCCGCTTTCCCGAAATCCCGTAGGTAAAGACAACTTCTCTTTTCCCGGGAAACGCAAAGTATATCCCGGGAAATCCCGGTTCTTCCCTGCTAGCAAGTTAAATTCCCTTCTGAGCATCCATCCCGCTTCTGTAAAAGTGGGATGAGCATTCTTGTCAGCTGGCCTTTTCAATATACAATTATCCCTAAATGATCAAAGTGTCACTATGGTTACTGGAGTTCTTATAAATCAACTAATACAATAAATTGATTTCAATAGCGTAGTCTTACATGGCTTTTTGATTTTGAGGGACATGAGTAACACTGTTAAATTTCTAACTTCTCTTACTTTACCCTCGATTTCATTCGTAATGTTTTAAATGTTTTTGTAATGAATTGACTAACTTTTATTCTGGACGTGAAGAATTGAAACAAAAACCAATTCATCTGGCTAGAAATCGATTAAAAGTTTGAAAATGGGAAGAATTAGTATCATTTTACAGTTAATTTGACTCAAAGTTATAATGCAGGGAAATTCCCGGGATCCCAGAATCGACAATTCATCCCGGAATCCCGGGATTGTTAAAAATCCGGGAAATGGCAAACCGTAATTGTGATGATTTCCACGAAGTGAGTACTGAAGTCCTGGAGTACATTTAGACTTATTTATGTTATATCCATAATTCTACCATTATTGATCGATACCGGTGTTAGGATATTTTAGAAGTTCAAACGACATCTCAAATAACACCTTTTTAACCTTGCTGTGATTACCCCTCTTCCCATTTGATCGATTCTAAATTGCTTTCATTAAATCTAGCATTATAAGATCTGTGCAAGTTTATGGACCGTAATTCATACTTGATAAAGAAATAAAATCACCAAGTTTCCTAATTGTAATTGCTTATTAAGCAAACTACGATAACCGATTCGAAATACAGAATTCTGCTTTTAAGGATGTGCATAGATAAGATCACTCCGCCGAACGAGATTTCCCGTTAAATTCATCGAGTTACTTATCTTCCAACCTCTAATTAAGATAGTGCGCTCGGCTGAATCGGATAGAGCTAATAGGAGTTTCCAGAAAATCTTGAAAAATGTTCGATTTCTGACCTTGTCCTCACCTAAGAACATCCAGATGAAGGTGTTTACGGATTAAACGAATTTCATGTGATACTCTCTGGATATAGTGTCATATATACGACAATGAAAGTTAGAGGTGCGACAATATGGTCGTCTCTTAATAACTTCTATATGCTTTTTCCGGGTCGAGGCGCTCATGATGTAGCAATTACAACATCACAGACCAATATTTAGGTCGCAAACTAGAACAAGTACCTTTCCAATCTTTGAAAATTGCTTTAAACTTGAACGTAGAGCCTGCCTGAGATACGGGCGAGCGGGGCGGTTGCCCGGGGCACCGGGGTTTGTGGGGCGAATCACTTTGGTAAACTAAACAGTGTTAAAAAGTTTTTAATAACATTTTCTTGTGTAAGTTGTTTTAATTAATCATAAATAAAAGAGTTAATGTATCAGTCGATTGTAAGAGATAATATTTCGTGCAATTTTTGCATTCGCTTTCGATGAAAACTCGTCATCAAAAATGTAAATATTTCAGTGATGATTTGAGCAATAATAACGCTATTATCTTAACGATTATTATTCACTGGATTAACTCCTATGAATACCAAAATATTCTCTCGAAATTTAGGCATGTTGTTAATAGTTCTTTGAATAATTTGACTTCTTTTTCCACCTTTTTGCCTTGTGGCTTGTGCCTGTTTCCTTCAGTACGTTTCCCTCACATTCAGGTTATCTTTCTACCTCTTTCTTGGCCGACCCACATTTCTTTTCCCATTTGGAGCATTGTCTCTTCCCACTCTCACCATCCTCTGTTCATCCATTCTATGTGTTCATTCCATTCCACCTTCCTTCGACGAACCCACTGATTAATATCTTCCACACCGCACTCTCTTATTACCAACTCACTCCTTTCTATGTCGAATAATGTTTTGTCAGCAATCCTCCGCAAAATTTACATCTCCGTGGTTTCAAATAACCTTCTGGTTTTTGAAGTGTCTGATCTTGTCTCTCATAGATACGTTAAAATTGGTCTCACTACGGCCTTGTATATTCTGCCCATTGTTTCTTTCCTTATTTGCTTGTTTCGCCAGATTGTGGCATTAAGGCAGCCAGCGGTTCTGTTTGATTTTGTCACTTGCTCTCCTACTTCCTTCTCAATATCCCTAGAGTTGGAAAGCTCAATTCCCAGATATTTAAAGGCCATTTCTTGCTGAATGACTCTCCCATCCATCTCCTGTTTGCAGCGGAGAGGTTCTTTGGATGTAGTCAAACATTTGTTTTTTCGGGGAACATAACCATGATATATTTTTTTACTGTTGTATTAAAATTATGCAGGAGTCTCTGTAAATCATCCTCGCAATCTGCCAAAAGCACTGCATCGTCAGCATAACAAATAATTTTTATTTCTTGTCTTTCCATTTTATACCCTCTTCCAATTATTCCAATATTTCCAATAAAATTGGAATAATCTTACAAGTATCCTAATATTCAAGCCCTTCCTGGGGCGCCAGTCCCCCTCAGACCGGCCCTGCCTGAAGGTGAAGCAGGACCAATCTATGCTCCCTGAGAATATGTATGCCCTGGGAATGGGTAGTTTCAAATAACAACTTCTAGAGTAATCAGTATCAATCGTGATATTTTCCACATAATGATACCAGTAGGTATCATTATGTTACTACAATGTACACGTATACAAGCTACTCGTAATAACTTCCTTTCGTCGAGGATTGTAGCTTGGAAATTAAAGCGTTTTCTCCTTTTAAAATTCAATTATAAATCGCAGCCGGAAGATATCGGGTGAGTTATCGCAGGGAAAAAAATTGTAAACATCCTTATTTTTTCAAAAATATTTTTCGAAACCGTATTTAGCTATACATATATATAGTTTTCCAACACTTCCCCAAAACAATCATCACGTATCATCGTGACTCCATATGTGTCCATTTGCTACCTTATTCTCTGTATTGAATGATAAAACAATGTACAGAAGTCAATGTAAATGAATTATAAACACAGAAAGTGGGTGAACATCTTGACTTGTTGGTTATTTTTGTTGTTTCGTTGAAATTTAGCGTATGAAGCTCTGTACTTGATAAGGGATTATTGAATAAGAACCACTAATCGGAAAAATATAACTTATATCATTACGATGAAATAAACGAATAATATTATTACAATTTAATACTGTACGCACTCAAATGTTCTATTTCTCTAACCTTTATAACCTTTTTACAGTAAATTGCAATTGTAATTGTGTTATTGCAATTTTAATTGTAATTGTTTAACCTTTCTAACATGTAATTACATTACAATTTTTTCTTTGTGACCCAAATAAGGGATGCTTTCTGTATTGTAATCATGAATTCACTTGACTGCTACTGTTATACTTTGTATTCACTCTTTTCTTTTGTATCATAATTAAGGGATATATCTTATGTTTAATCATAGTATTTTGCAATAAATTTCCTTTCATCTTCTCAATAATACGAATGTAATAAACAGAAATTAATTCAATGAATACATACAGAGTACGGCAATAGATTTCGAAATTTAGCTTTAATGTTAGTCGGTAACATTGCTTCATTATTGAACCACACCGTGACAAAACTGGATCTTTTACATTTGCAATAGTTTGTTTAATTATTACCGTACACTAGACTATTTATACATGCAAGGACAAAAAACATAAAATGGCTCGTAAAATATTTCCGTTATTTTGTAATCAGAGTTACCCGGTAAATTGAAAAACACGCTTATACGAGTATTAAACTCACGATTCTTACGTTGAAAATTTTTTTCATTTACGTATGGGAAGACGTAGGAGTCGCATTCTATGAAGGAGAAATGACCCGGCGCGAAATTAAACTCTAACCGTGAAGAAGTTGGTTGTCCCTTAGGTAAAGACTTTCAAACGAATAGGAAAAACATCATTCTTTTGCTCGTTCAGAAAGAACGCGTTATTCATGGAAGCAGGCCTTTAGAGCTCCACGGACAGAAACCGATTCTATCCAAGTTCTCCAGAATACCCGAGCGCCGTTTGAATGTTAAAGTAACTCAGCCTCGCGTTAGGTAATCCCCTGAAGAAGCCATTAGAGATTTCTTTTCCTAATTCAAGTTTCCACCGCTAGAATCCCTTTCTGATGCGCTACACCTTTTGCCTAGCATTCTAATTTTGAAAAACGCTTTTCTCTGGTCCCAAAGCTGGAAAATGTGTAACGTAATAAAATAACGAGGAAATGAATTATTTTTACTTGACGAAAGTTAAACGTTCACATTTTTAAAAGCCAAAATGTAAAATAATGGAAATCTTAGTTATCATTTCGTTATTTTATTAACTTCCTCCTCGTCCAGTTACCTTACAATTGCTTTTCTCTGTATCTGGTTTAATGCTGTATTTAATTTTGTCCAGGACAAAGCAGGCTATCTCGACTTTTAAACTTCACAGTTGACGTTACCAATGTATATTATAAAAGGTCGTATTCAATTTTTATCGAATTTTCAATGTTATTAATAATTTTAAGAGACGAAAGAATAAAATTTAAATTTCCTCTCAGTTTTATTCAAATTCATTATGTGTGTTTATCTGCCAACCGCGGTGGAGGAATGGTTAGATCGCAAACTTCCTATCGCCGAGGTCCCGGGTTGGAGTCCCGGCAAACTGGGTTTTTCTGTGGCAGTGCATGGGTTTTTGTGTCTCTCTTTTATGCCTGTGATAGTCTAAATTATTAAAAGGATGTAATTAGGGGCTCCTGTTTCCAATAAAGAAATAATAATCTGTATTTTTACATGAGTGTGGATTTATTACCATTATATCCTATTTTTTTCCTGTAGAGTTGCTGACACTTTCCTTTATCTTATTTTCGCTTTTCCCGTCTTCTTTTTAAATTTTGATTGCTACTGTCAGTATATTTTTCACGCCACCCTTCTCGTGATTGTTTTTCTGCAGTATTATTTTTTTCTAGCTGCAGACTTTGGTTCCTTAAAGCCGTATAATATTTCCTTCTTTTATTGCTTTGCTAATAAAATCTACTACTTCGGCCTTGTCTTTGTGGTAGTTCTCCATAATCAAACAAAAGAAAAAGACTCCTGAGGATGATCTTATAGATCGAAACCATGGTCGTGAGTTAATAAATATTACTGTGGTAAAGGTATAAGTGTTCTTCTTTTTCTCAAGTTTGATTATTGCTTTCCTTTGTTTTATTCCCAAAGGCTCTTTCTTTTAAATCGTTCTATGGTATAGGGTTAAATATAAGAAACTATTCTCAATCTCGCCCTGAAATAAAGACTTTTATTATTAATATTGGAACTATCGAATTTGGCTGAATTTCATATGGCTTTTCGCGAATATATAACGTTCTTGTACGTAAAAATAAGGTTCCCAGATACCCAAGTGGGCAACGGGTTCGACTTCAATGAAAGCGGTCCTGAGTTCGATTCTTGATGGGGGTCTACTTGCGAAATGACCTTAGCTGTCGAGGCACTTTTAACAATTCTACTACTAATAATAATAATTATTACGTAACATTACGTAACAATAATTATATGATGAACCAATTTGCTTTTAACGCCGCGAATAGTTAACGTTATATCGTTAACAATAATGTTAATAATTAACGTTAACTATAATCGTTAAATTATTTGAATAACCACCACCGCACCAGCAAAACCACCTGAATTTTCTATTCAACTTTTCAAATAATCTATGCAAATGAAACCAAATTTCCTTCATATTCCGTTTCCCATCAATTCTCTTACATCTCTTATGAGATTGATCTCTGATTCCAATAACACGTCATCAAACGATGGAACAAATGGTATTATGATAATAGTTACCTAGAGAAAGAAACTAAAATGAACTCATAAAAGCTATAACGGAATAAATTTCGCAGATGTCTTCTTTTTCGATGGATTTAAGGAATGATGGAGATTTAAAAAGAATAATGTTATCAAAAGGAGGTTAAGGATATGTTAGCCAGGTTCTATGCTATGATATAAATCAGTTAAATAGTATGGGAACAACAATTTGAATTAGGTTGTTAAACAATTGTATTTCTTTCACGCTTCGAAGTTGAAAGAGTTTAAAAGGTCGTGTTTCACACCAATACCAAGCTAGATGGAAAATAGTTCAAAATAAAAATGTAGAACTACCCGGATATATAAGGGTAATAAAAGAGGGGAAAGAGTCTTTACGGATATGATGTTTACAGGGAATGAGTAGGTGAATAAAGTAACGATACTACAAAAACGGCAGAGAGGAATACAGAGATTGAAGGTCTTGATGTTTTAATAAAATAGGCTAAATTTAAAAATTAATAAATGAATGGCATCTATATTCCAGCTAAACTGAAAGGTCACCTTTTACTACCAACCAGAGTTTTGGGGGTTCAAACCCCCACATGAGAAATGAGCTAACAATAAACGAAACGAAAGCATACGAGAGGATGGCGTCTCGCATTATATCATGTAAACACGCTGAATATTCGTAGGGTACTCATGCTAAAATGATTAATTTTCTATTTTCATTAGATTTTGCAAGTATTCCTTCCCCTGGATTGTGGGAAACGACTCATGTCCATGCATGGGAATCACTCCATGGCTCTAAACACCCTCCTCTTCCCCATATGGACAAATCCTGGCTACGCTCCTGATAACAATTCAACGTCATTGTGACTACTTTTTTAAAAGAAGAACCGATATAAAATAACAGTATTGATATAAAATATCGAAAAGATAAAGCTTGAGAAAAATTAGGAGTTTTCTACACGAAAACGCTTAAAGACGAATAAAAACGGAGCTATCAGAGTAAAATGGCATTTAATAGGAAACTCAAGATAATATGGATACGCCTACATGACGATGATATATTACTGCTCCAAAGGTAATTTCCCTAGATACTTCTAACTCTCTTTTTTGCGAAGACCTGTACTTCCTCAGCAAAAATTCCTAATTTAAGTTCGTGCTACCCGAATGCATAGAGAAGATGATTTTAGATTACTGTTTCAAGTTCTTTCCCTTTAGAATATAGTTCTCTATTTTGTTCCTACACAGTCAGTTTCTTTCGCTGTATTAGATTAGGGCTAAGATCTATGGGATGGGGTAAACATCCTCGAGGATAGTTGATTACTCCCCTCACTCTTACTCCAAATTCAGCTATTACGTTGGAATTACCTGGAATTCTCAAACTTTCTTATCTCCTTCCCTAATGGATTATTTTGAGAATTTCATAAAAAACGGTATAATATTCGTTAACGAAATTACGAAACATAGCTATGTAGCCGTATATCATTAACAAATTTTCCTAAAATAAGAATATTTACGTTAACAATTTAAGGAGCTATTTTTTTATCAGAAGCCTAAAAGATTCTTACAAATGGACAGTTTTTCACGAAAGCTCGAACATGTAAATCTTTTAACGATTTTATTTATTTTTAGATTCACTTCTCTTAGAAACGTTATACATAGTAACTCGTTTTTTAAAAAAATGGCTTCTTATAAATTACATTTACAAACGAGATTTTTAATCGAGTTTTAAACGAAAACATAATATTTCACGATTAAAAAAATTTTAATATAACCTTGAAATAAAGCCGTTTAATTTTCATTGTTACTAATACTATTACTATTTTTTAAGCAACTGAATTTATGTTCCAATTTGCTAATGCTATTCCTCCTATTGGCTAACTATGGGACTGTATAGCAGAGAACTTTCCGATGCCTCAAAACTCTGGAAATAACGTGATTTCGAATTGTTCACGTAATATATGTTTTAGCACAATTTCAATCAGTTTGCAGGCATAATTCCCTTCGCTTCTCCTATTTTTATACGGATCTTCCCCGTAAAATCTCCTATAGCTTTGTTACAGTTCAATTTAATTGAACTATTACTACTCTAGATTAAACCGAATCTTTTTACTATGCAGGTAGTTGAGCAAAACAAAACTTCTGTTTTTCACTCATTTTGTACATGTTTATGTCTATGTAAGTACCCTTTAAGCCGCCTTTAGACATGTAGCAGCGGTTACATGCATCATGACCATGATACTTCCCCAACAGATTACATTCGCGTGTCTTTCGCAGAAGAAATGAATTTCTTGAATATATTCGTTCTTGCATCTATTTCCCTGATCTTTCTCACAATATCAGAAAATCGTACGTAAAATGGAGGGCGCATTATATCGGTTATATCACCTACGAACTTGCTTTCTCTTAACTAATTTAATAAATGTATACTTTGTTTAAGTCTTTCATCTTCCAAAGATTTCCATCCTGCGTCCTGAATCATCTGAGTAACGCTCACTGATTTATCGCAATAATTCTTCCCAAAACGTATCGCCTTTCGCTGCACATTTTCAATTACTTTGGCGATGAATTTTCCAAATTTTCCAAAACCACGTAATTTGAAATACTCTGACCAGCAAGATGTTTATTGGACCAATTAGATGTTGAAATTTTTTCGGGAAAATTGAAAATTGAATTTAAAAAAATACTTTTTCTGTAAAATGTTTCTCTCGATATGAATTCTTCGGCATCGCTCGACCAAAGCCATTAGAGCACCCCATAGCTGGATTACCGCACGGAAAAATGCTATTTGGCTGAAAATTAAACCGCTTTTGATTACTCTCTGCATCGCGGAAACTTAATTAAGAATTAAAGTAGAAAAAATTGTTTTTTTGCGGGGGCTTAATCCATAGGAGATGCGGGTGGTGATTAACTCACAAATTATAGATCGAATGAACTACGGTGCAAAAATGAACGTTTAAGTCAAATGATTAAACGATTATCACGTGATTTTTGCCTATTTGAAAGAGCTTGGATAATGGTTGGGGAGATAATAGAAATTTTATTTTTGTTACGGTTGTTTGAAGGGTTTAATGAAGTGACTTTCGTTGAAGCAAATATGAAAATGTTGGATAGAAGAATTAAATAAGCGCCACTGTGAGAATAAAATAGACGTTTCAGAATATAAAAGCCTCTAATGATAACTGTACACATATACAATCGAGCTTTGTTACTAGGCTCTACTTTGTTGTTCAGTTTTCAGTAGTAATTTGTCATTTAAAACGCACATACGAGATATAGTGGGGTCAGCCGATAGGACTCTTAGGCTATGTAACCGCGTTCTTAGAGGCAGTCAGACAAATGTCAAAGAGGTAGCTTATTTTTCACTAGTTCGTCCGTTACTTGAGTTCTGCTGCGCAGTATGGAACCCTCACGAGAAGGGTCTGATCTCAGAGTTAGAGCGCGTACAGCGTAGAGCAGCTCG